>PNEQ01053627.1:0-29477 GCA_003012365.1 Medauroidea extradentata
TAAAATGCGTGGATACCAGTACAATAAAATAAATAAACATTACAACATTACCAAAGACAAACTATCCCAAATCCCTGCTTCCTAGCATTACGTTAAACTTATCGAAATATACATGAGTTATTGTTACCAACTATTAGACAAATTAAATGAACAAACAAATTTTCTTTAAATGTAACGTAGCAAACGCTATGTTACAGTTAAAAACAAATTCTTAAATTATAGCTTCGAAACTAAAAGTATATGGTACATTGAGTAATAGTGTTTTCGGTGGGGAAGCGAATCGTGTATTATTATGTGGTGTTGTATGGAAATTGAGTCGATTTTTTAGAAAACTATGTAATTAAAATATTAGTGTGCTATTAGACTCAATATGATTGGTGCTTGCATAAAGTACGAGAGACGAGTAAGTAATAAACGAATGATTAACTTGTATGCAAACCAAATATGTAAAAAAAATTATTGATACAATATGTAATTAAATTGAAAAGTATATGATGAAAGCAGTGGTACTCGTTCAAATATATGTGGGTCTTTAACGTAACTATATAAAGAATGTTTATCAAAGTTAATTATTTGAAAACATTAAAGTTCTTGAATAAACGGTAGTCAAAACGTTGTAGCTTATGTCTGACTGGAGGTGATACAGGTATAATAATTAAATAACTTGAAAAAAAAATAATTACTGTGTCATGTAACCATACAGGTTACGGTACAAAATATAAAAAATACTATAAAATATTAAATTTATGTAAAATATGATCTTAACTAGCAGGTGGATGGGAGAAGTGGTACTTGAGTAATGCCGGGGAGCGGTATGTTACTAATAGCATAAAATAGGGAAGATATTTTAAATCTAACTTAAGATAATATTTTTAGATTATTACTAAATATTATTTGATTATATCGGAAATGGATAGGGCATAGCTAAGTTGGTAAGAGAGAGGGTAGGGTGTATAGTCGACAGTAGTCTATAGAAAATATCTCACAAGTATTGTAATTTGTAAATGCCATGTTTAATTAAAGTGATATTTTATGTTGAAATTATTTTAATATAATTTATTGGAAATCTAAAGAGTATATCTACGACGGGAGTGGGGATAAAGAAATAAATATTTATATATATAATTACTTCTTTAATGTTTAAATGTAAAAATGGTTTTAGAAAATATTTCTTAAATGTTTTAAATACCAGAAATATTTTTTACTTATTATATTGATTTATTGTTATATTGTCGGGCTATTCATTTAAAACAGGGGACAAATTAAAGTGAATACCACTAAAGTTACAGGAGGAACGTAACATCACAGGGGTAGAGCAAAATTCACTTGACAAAACTAATTTCAAAAACAAATAAATAAAATAAAGAAGAACTCAGAAAACTGCGAGAGGAATTTATTAGATGACAGGGAATACGGATATTAGCTATCTGCCTATACAGGAAGTAGGCACATGGGAATTTTAAATACTTAATTACCACTTAATATTAGAACACCAGTGTTTCCAGACGACGCTTTCCTTGACATCCATTTAACGTAGGGGGACAATCTACTAAATAAACGAATTAGATATAAAACGGAAACATTTAATTATTGTATCAAAACGAAATTACAATGAAATAGGAACTTCGGTTTCAACAAAGTTACATTAAAAAGAATTTTAAAATATTTAAAAATTGGAAAGAATAACAACCTTTATCTTGGAATATTTTAAAAATCAAAATCAACTCTAAACCCGAAGTTACATTTTAAACAAATTAAAACAATTTTTTCGTACTAAGGTACAGACGGAAGGTCTGTGGATGGTTCGTGGCCTTGGTGTTCCCGACTTAAGGCTTCTATTTAAACATTACTTACTCTACGGTTTACATTAACATTACTGGATTTTCTTACGTCTACTACTTTAACTAGATGTCCGGGTGGGGCAGGAGCCCCCACCCAGCAGTGACTTACTGACTTTAGCTCTCTCGGTGAAGTCGACTCGCTGGGATGGTCTGACTCTGGCAATGATCAAGACGATAATCACCCGCACCTAGGCGACCGACGCCCTAAAACCGCACCGCCCCTCCTACGACGCGCCCGACCAGTCAGCGAAAACCCGCCTATAATTGGCGCACCACTGGAGTGTTTACCCGGGAACGCCCCAATTTCGCTACAAGAGTTAAGCCAAGCGCTTCCAAAACTGCAAATTATCACGACAACGACACCAGGTCTGCAGCTCTAGCCGCATGTCGCAACAATCGGTCAGCAGTGGCCCGCTTCTGACGAAACTCTATCGCAACAGACGACCCACGCTTCTTGGTTCATTAAATTTTATCAAAGTTCGGCGCAACGCACCTCCGAAAATAAAACTCAAAAATTTAGCTCCGCGACAATATTGAGGCCTTCCAACCCTCTGGGACATCTGCCTGCTTTGAGAGTGCGGGTTGAATCTTAGCCTTCGGTGTATTTTTCTTGCATTGAGGGCGCAAGTTGACTCCTACCCTTCGAACCATCTGCCCACTTTGAGGGCACAGGTCGACTCCTAACCCTCGGTGTATCTGTTCGCTTTGAGAGTCCATGTTGAATTTTTGGGAAATTTAGGAATGGTTGGGTATTATCGGGAGTTACGAAATTTGTATTTTTTCGGACTTATTCCGGAAATTTTCTTGCATTTTTTCGAATGTTTTGAATTTCCCCGAAATTTTTAACCAATATGAGTATGACGTCATTCAAGATGGCCGCCTTGACGTCATCGGAGTCCTAAGTCAACCGAGGTCACTCACACCCACAAGCCGCAGCCACTGTGCCCGGCTTGCCTTTTGTACTCTACTTAAGTTACAAAACTTTGCGATAAAATGTCAGCGTTATGTAACACCGAACAAATCATTATTGTAGGTAAATTAAGTTCTTGAATGCAATATTTCAAACAAGAAACTTGTCAAAACTATTTTAAAATTTAAAGCCAAACACGTCGTCTTTTTATACATTTATAAACACGTGACGTCCATACAGAACCTCCATGATTTCAAAATGAAATTTAAAAACTAGTATTATATACAGAACCTAGCAGTTTGCGTCATCAGGTAAAACTACTTATATTTTACTATTTTTTTTTCCATATGCTGAATAATAACCAGAAATAACACCTCAAATGAAAGACAAATTAATGAAGTGGTATGCGGAAACAAGATCACTCTCCAGTGAAATTACAGACGTGGGTTTCGAAGGAAGCCTCTGGAAATGATTCATAGCTTCATCCTGAACATCGCTGAGACTTTGCTGTTATCTGTGCCCACAACAAAAGCTCCTCACTCCGGACGTAACAACCGAAACAAGAATATGGTTTGCAGGCAGAATAGATCGTTTTGGGCAGCATCGGAAGTTCTGCCCGTTTGATTACATTCCACATAAATGTTCCACTTTTAGTTAGAAAATCTTTGGAAACCCAGTTTCTAGGAAATTCTTGTAAAACTGCAGTGGTCATTTGTATGAAAATATAAAGCATATATGCTTGCAATATTGCAAGGTATAACTTTGTATTCATACTTGCAATGGAAAAAAAATAACAGCATGTATTTATTTTATTCAGAACATGAAAGTAATCTTGCTTGGTAAGCAACGGTTAAATAATAATTTATACATGTGATAGTTTTGGACGCAAGTAGAATCGATTCTACATATTTCAGAGCAATTTTGCAGTTGGACCAACAAAATTTTATGCAACTTCTTCATATATATTTATACGTAACTATCATTTATAACTAACGTTTATTAATTTTATCCCAGCAAAATGTACAATAGAAGCAATAAAATCAATAGATTTACATTATTTCCGACAAACCCGTGATATTGGATGACTACACAGCTTCGTAAGTATTTTTACGAAGAAAATCGTTATAATTTCACAAATTAATATAAATCGAAAATCTTAACACTTTTAGAGAGATTTGTAGGATGCAAAAAAAAATTGTAAATTTAAAAAAAAATTGTGTATGCTGGATTTCTGTAGTCGTGAACAATTTCGTTGGGTGGAGTTAATTGCACTGAAGTTGCATCTTCTAACCAGGTATACACGCAGTGGACGTTACTAAAAAATTATGAACCAGGGTTTTAGACATTTATGCGGACCAGGTTAAATCACTAAGAAGTCACTAAACGCATTTGTTGTAAATCACTCTCTCCTCACAATAACGATACAAGGTTTTCTTCCATCACCCCTTTTCAAAGAATATTAGTAGCAGTAAAATATCCATGGGTTCATTAACCTGTTGGATAAGCTTTACGCACGTTTTGTACAAAAACAAATACTCACTGAATGTCTGCTACTACAGTGATAAATGGTAATTCCTCCTAAAGTGTTTTGCACCTATTTTTATTCACTGGCCTAAGATTCTTCAAGACATGCTAAAGTAGTTGTTCGTCAATTTTTGACTGTAGGCTACATGGTTGATATAAACAGTACCGAATAAATTCAGGAATACAATATTTATGCAGAATTAAGTGGCAAATGGGAAGTTACATTTAATCTAACAAAATTGAGTTTTCTTTTCGGTATTCAACATATTTCGATTTTGTAATTCCGTGTGTTGGCCTATAAGCTCAAATAATAACTTATTTCAAAGCCGATTAATATTGGAGTAACCGCACATGGACACTTTTCTTGCAATAGTGTTCACGACCAAACATAAATACCTCACTTTACAAAGACTTATAATCTCTTCATAACTTAGCACATGGATCTGTGTCCTTTACATTTTTCGCTTGAATTTTAACAGGAGATCACTTCATGTATTTCGTCGGTACAGTTCCGTTTTATGGGTGCTTGAACCGTAGTAAGTGATCAAAGAAATAAATGCATTTTAATTATCTTGTTATTGCGCACAAGAAAATTTTACTAGCTAATAACTTTAAATGTTTTGTTAATTTTACACTTGATTGCTCTGTATTGGAGACACAGTATAATTGAAACTATGATGATAAAAAAATAAACCATCTCCTTGCTTGCTCTATAGTATTTTTTTTAAATTCAGTTGTAGCTTATACAACATACATTGTGATACCGGAAGTTCATTGTAGTATGATGTCTAAAAAACAATAATTACAAACACTTTGTCCTTTGACGTTTTAAATATAACGTGTGTAAATATTAATGTCAAAAGCCACAACACTATTTTAAACGTCCGTTTTTTCCAAACAGCTAACAATGTCAGCTGCAGGGATAAAGTGCCTAAGTGTTTTATCTTTCAGAGTGTTTAAAGTACGGAAATTAATTACGTAGAAAAAATAACAAAAAATAACTTCACTCCCACGCATATAAACAAGCGTTTCTCGTTGCTTTGTTCGACATGTTTTGCAATTTTCTTTGATGCTCAATGAACGGCCTGCACTCGTGCTCTGAACTCCCGCCCAAAAGCACTCGACGTAGACCTTGAAGGGAAGCAAAAGTTCTCCCCCGGTCGTTTGCGAAAACCCATTTGTCCTTTCCCGTCGTCTTTTAGCCCCCGCCCTCGCGGCACACAAAGACTCGCTAGAGCGCTGCCGAGAGAGCGGAATGTTTTAAAACACTTCCTCCCCCTCCCCCTAAATTCTACCATCCCTTCTCTAGCCAGACGTCTGAACTTGGGACAAATAAACTCGGTTCATGTGCGGCGGCAAACAGGCGAAATTTGTCGTAAAGCTACTATAATTATGCAAAATCTTAAGTGCCTGGTACACAAATTAAAATGGCTCCTCGTTTGTATCTCATCTGCACTGAGGGAAAGGCTTAGATGAGTGATAAAAAAAATTGTTTGACGCAACAAAATAATTTGTACACTGGATTATTTTTGTAGTCTTATAAACTATTGTCGATGTTCAAAACATTTCCTCGTAAAATTGTTTGTCCGTGAATATACAAGGAATTTCTTTGTAAAAGACTTAGGAAAAACGTGTCTGTCAAGGGCATGTCTTTGTCGGAAATTATATTGTTATACACAAATAATATCTTCTGGAATGCCTCCCATCAAGACGATCCGGGTTCGATTCCTGGCGGGGTCGGTCCCCGGATTTTCGCATGCGGGAATCGTGCCGGACGATGCCGCTGGTTGGCCGGTTTTCTCGGGTACCTCCCGTTTCCCCCACTCATTCATTCCTGTGCTGCCCCATATTGACATCATATTACCCCTCACCAGCGTTAAAGACCTCGATGTTAAGCGATGACTAAAATCTCTTCACTCACTCACTTCTGGAAAGCATTTTTCTGGAATCAAGTGAATGTACATACTATTAGACTATGTGTGCTTAAAAATTTATAAAGTTATGTCAATGAACTGTACATTGAAATTACACCAATAAAAAAGAGTAATAATTATGTAATGAAAGGTGGTGTAGATGTAAGTTTCAACGTATCTCAGCGCATGGATGCAGGTTCGAATCATAGTGCGTCCACAAAGTAAAATTTTAAAAATAAGTGCACTTATAAATCATTAGATTTTACGTTATATTACAATTTAGTTCGCTGAAGTTTTAAGAATAATATGAATACATAAAATTTCGTTTTCTTCGTTGCAAGTACATTTCAAAGTCTATATACCTTGTAATTTTACAAGCATGTACATTGTGTGTTTTTTTTTTTTTTTTTTAAGAACATAATTTGTATTTTGACAAGAAATTTATTTGGCGACAGATTTTTCAAGAATTTTCCTTGTAAAAGTTTAAAATAAAATTTTATTGTACATGCGAATATAAATATTTTTGATGCTGAAACTAAATTACTTGATACCCAAGTATAGTACTTTGTCAGTACAGCTAAAATTTTTCTTAGCTGGGCATATATTTTTGTTCCAAACCAGTAATAATTATGTAATGGTGGTGAGAATTGCACATCAGAGCTCTCGCATTGAGAAAAATCCATTAACATTCAGGTTTACGTAATATACTGTTGTACATTTATGATATTGAAATATTATGTCGTCCCATAAATCTAATATGAGACTAAGAAAAACAAACAAAAAACTAAGTATTAGTAAACAAGCCTAGTTTGGCTGTAATCAACACATCCATTTACCAGAAAAACAGAACTTTAAAGATCCTATAAGGAATTAGTTAACAACAAATAAAGAAAAATAAAATTAACATTCAAAAATTAAACTTTTATGTTCTGTTGTTCTGATTAATGGATGTGTTGATTACAGTCAAACAAGGTTTTTTTTTCTAATAATTTTCGTTTTTCGTTTGTTTCTTCTAATTCTCATATCAGATTTCTGGGACGACATAATATTGCAATGGCGTATGTACACAATTGTACATTACGTTATTCTGTCCCATTGAAAGAAACATTCAAATACGTTAACATCATTATTGGTGACTGATACATCCTAACAGATAATATGGTTCCTAAAACGCATGATGTTTATGAAGGTATATATTTCCACATTTTACGTCATTATTATTAGTTTTCCGTAGAAATTCTTTTATCAAGATTGTTTACACTTGGATGAAGCAACATTATGTTGGTACACTTGCAAATAGAGCTAGAATGCTAATTGACAACGAAATTGCAACATAAATCTCGTGATGTTATATACAAACTACAGCGTACACAAACTTAATGGTAGGTTGACGCAGCAAAACGTGTATTTATGAACATTCAAACAATTCATTACATTTGCTCAACCAAATAGTTCAATAGTTACTTTACCTAATAAACTACATATTTTGTTGCGTCAACAGAAATCGGATGTGTAGTTTTTATATTATGTTCTAATAACAGAATATTTCGCCATAATCACACGAATATTAGGGAGAAAATTTCAGTGAAATATCCGTGTACATTTAATTTAAATCATCCTTTTCTAAAATTAGTAGCAACGTGTACTTCTGACAAGCATGAAAAATTCGAAAGAAACTTTCTAGAAATTTACATTAAGATTTAGAATTTAATAACTTTATAACTAATAATTTGTTGAAAGTAATTTCGAATAGTACAAGAACTCTGATTTTTTATGACATCTCCTCAAAATATTATCTCTTACCATCATAAATCAATACAGACATAACAATGAGTAAAGCAACAAATACATGCTCTCGCTTTGAAATTACAGTAACAAATTAGTGAGTGAAAAGTTAATGGCCAGCAGAGCTGATGAGAGCGATATTATGATTATAGAGCAGTGGCAGGGGGAACGGAACCAGAAGCACTCCAAGAAAACCAACGGCACAAGGGTAATTTCTACAACGTTCCCACATCCGAAAATTGGTACCGTCATCCGCTTAGAAGCGATGTGGCAAATGCTACTAAAGCAAGAGGTTGGCGTTACCACATGATTACATTGTGTATTGAAACTAAAATGATTAAAATCGGTTCCACGATATCACTATAAGCCTACTTGTTGCCAACGCATTCAACTGTGACCTAATATATATAGTTTTTTCAAATTCTTTCACAAGAAATATGGATAGTTTAAACAGGAGTAAGACGATTTCTGCTGAAAGCCTAAATTTCTGTCTAATTTTTAAATTACGTAAAATTTAAAATTTCATAACATACATACTGATGTACATTTTGTACACTGCCTGCGTATTTAGTAGATTCATAATAACGTAATACACACCGAGTGCCTATTTGTGTATTTCTCCACGTGAAAGGACTATTTCAGATTTTAAGTACATTTTAGAAGCATGGCTGGCGGCTTATTTGGTCACACTATCGGCAACCATGTTTGGAATGGATTCAGTTTACCTTGGCTGGCGTTCACAACAACAATGTTATTTCACGCGCGACCTAATTACTGTCGCAGTAATTACCAGCTTGCGGGTTTGGCAGTTAACACGGGTGGCGACAAAAAGATCTCGGAGCTGTTTTTCACGACATGGTTTGAAGGACGAGGTTAAAAGGAGGAGATCAGTGCAAATAAATACTCGTAACTTTAAAAAATGGATGCGAACGTGTGTTAAAAAAATTGGTATGGTTTAATTATATCCCACTCCGCATTGATAGCGTCCCTGTATATGTTTAGGAAATAGCTAAATGTATCCTAGTTCCGTTACTACACTAGTATAGTGCACAATATTTGCTCTGTTGACATGCTGAAGTACAGTAAATATACCATACTGTGTACATAGAGCAAAAAGTTTGGTTGATTCAACCATATATATATATATATATATATATATATATATATATATATATATATATATATATATGTATATGACCAAACAAGTATGCATTTGATTCAGCAGAAGTTTTTCTGGCTTAAGAACATATGAAACGCGCCAAGTATTGGCTTTGTTGTCCTAACAATATGTATATTTAATTTACTGAACCAAACCATCCTTTTAGGATAACTATACCTGTCAGGCAACCGAATATTTGGTTGGTTCAACTGTCACACGCTTGTTTGGCCATATACAAACATATAAACGGTTGAATCAACCAAACCTTTTTCTCTATGTATAAGTTATAAGCTTCCATTACTTATTAGAAAGGAGCTCTTACAGTGATCGCGAATAAGTGAACATCTGAAGGCAGGCAGTATCCCAGAGTTAAGAACCGTCAGCATTCTGGTAGTAAGTGGAGACCGTTGTGAAAGATACGCTGTAAATACATTTCCTACACAATTATGGAAGTTTTTAACCCATACACAATATGGGACACTTGTCATATACCTCAGTTGCAAATAGAGGAAATTATTGACATTGTTACTATAAACGCCTGAAAAATTTATACACGTTTGTGCTCTTTGAATAATTTTTTAATTGGGGGAGGGGGTTGTATTACCGACTCAAGTGATAATTTGCAAAAAAAATCATTGCTAGCGATATCCAAAACATTCTCTTCAGTTCTCTCTCTCTCTCTCTCTCTATATATATATATATATATATATATATATATATATATATATATATATACACACACACACACACACCGGATGAGGCACATAGAGTGTTACAAAGTAATAGAACTCAAACTAGTGATCATATCTACAAATGTTTCAGACGAAAGTTTTATCATTCGAGAAGGCCGTCATACTGGGTCACCCAATTTTTTATCGGTGGAGGCGCTGAAGCTACGTCAAGGTGAACTGCAGTTTGTTAGCTGGAACCAAGTGCATTTTATTCGATGACATAATACCGACTCGACGACGGATTCAGCGACCTACAACACAAGGTCATTTAGTCACGTCCTCAAAGGATCGACAAACCTTGGTTTGGGTCTACCTACAGAAGATTCTCGAAGTGATGACCCTCGACTTGTAAGCACTGGTTAATTCGCTGATGAAAAGACCGTCTAACGTCAGCCAACATTTGTGGTGTAATTTCGGTACATGCTGGGCGTATTCTTTCTTTCATGTCGTTAGGCGTGGTAGGTGCGTAGGTGCTACCGCCATTACGTGTTGTGACAAAACCCATAAGACGTAATCTAGTGGTTTTAGATCTGACGAAGGAGGTGGCCAAGTTACAGGGCCGCCTCGTCCTATCCACTAGTCGCCAAAAGCTCGTTCACCTCTTGTCTCTAACCCAGATCATAATGGGGTGGTGCGCCGTCTTATTGCATCCACATGTTTATGCGAACATCCAAAGATACGTCTTCCAGTAATTGAGGCAGTACGTTGTGCAGAAAGTTTGCGTTAACTTGCCCAGTCAAGCGACCTTCAAAAAAATATGGACCAACGACGTGATCGCCGACAATGCCGCACCAACAATTAACGGACCACGGATGTTGAAATGGTACAATTCTCATCCATAGAGGATTCTCATTTGCCCAATGCACGTTATGCCTATTCACATTTCCCGTATTTGTGAAGTTAAATTCGTCGGAAAAGAGCACATGACCCAAGAAGGAGACATCTGTGCGCATTTATTTGTCTACTAATCCAATTACAGCAATTGTAGCGATTTACGAAATCATTTCCCTATAAATCCTGATGTACTGGAATACGGTACGGATGGAACTTGTGTTGTCAGATTCTAAATACAGATCGCTGACTAATTCTACTATCATTTTCCATTAGCCTGCTGTTCGCATGTTCATTTCGTGCAGCAAAAGCTACGTTAGCAACCGCATTGTTTTCATTCACAATCGATCGACGTGTTTGTTTCACTGTACCGAAGCAACAGAAACGGTAAGCTAATCGCTTAAACCCCATGTCCGATTTTCGTTGTCAATCCGGATAACGAGCCGCATACAAATCCTGGGCGTTTCTGTAATTTTTACGGCATTCCCCTAACACCACCAACGTATCAAATGATTCTTGAAAATCGTTCATTTTCGCGATTCGATGTGCTCACATTAGAAGGTAATGTGCGACTGATACCTTTGGATGCGTGACTAAATGACCTTGTGTTGTAGGTCGCTGAATTCGTCGTCAAATCGGTACTAATGTCATTGAATAAGAAATACATGGTTCCCATTTAACAAAGTGGAGTTGACCTCGACGGAGCTTCAGTGCCTCCACCGATAAAAAAAATCTAGGGTGGCTCAGTATAACAGCCTTCTCGAAGACTGAGGGCCGAAAATATAGACCTCTTTCGAATGACAACCCACTACTCACCAATGCTTTCTCTATGGGGATAGCAGTTGGTTGTCATTCGAAAGCCGTTTATAGATACGGCCCTGAAACTTTTGTCTGAAACAGTTGTGGATATGATCACTAGTTTGAGTGCAATTACTCTGTTAACAATTTATGTGCATATATATATATATATATATATATATATATATATGTGTGTGTGTGTGTATATATGTGTGTGTGTGTGATTGTGTCCTTGAAATATTATATATATATATATATATATATATATATATATATATATATGATTGTTCGTTTAAGATATATAGGATCGCCGACACTGATGTATCGGAAACAATTTTACAATACAACTTTCTTAACACTCCTTCATATGAGTGATTTTAATTTACAAACTAGGTTTTGCAAGGTACTGTCGCAATTATCCTTCGTGTCACTCTCACGCTGTAGCGACAGAACTGCCGCTATTTGCAGGTCGAGCTATAAAGTTGAAATATGCTTCCGTAAGATTGCATAACTCTTACAGCGTTTTTTTTTTTTTTAGTGTAAAATGTAAGTATCGGTACCGTGGTAGTGAGGAATAAATTTGTTCATTGGTCAACACGGCAGTTAAATTTCAAAGCTGTTTCTTTTCCTCTGCGTCTTCCGGTAACGAACCATTGATCCACACGAAAAAACAATTGTGGAAGCTACAAAGCATTTTGTAAATGTTGACCCTTCCAAATATTTCTTGTACTCATGGCAAAGACAATTTATTGTCACTATACGGAAACATTGTGGTCAACAAAAAATAATTTTTCTCTTATCCACAAAACATTTTCGCAGGGAGTATTTACTGAAAAGTGCTTTTTTCATTGCACTGTTTAAGGCCATGACCCTTAATTTCTTCGGTTTTTTCATTATAATTGTATTTTAATTTAATTCCTAGACGGGGGTAGATGTCGAAAAACGGTTGCACAGTATCGTTAAAATTAATTTTTATTATGTGGTTTTACTTTTTCTACACAAGGAATTATTTATCAGATTTTGGTAATTAGTTCATTTTTGGAATTTCCTTAACTGCATAAATGCAAGAAACAATTGTGAATTTTGCCTTGAAAAAATTAGTTAACATACCATACATTGTTTTTAAGAAAACTGTGTAACATATTTCGATATCTGCTCTCGTTCAGGATTTAAAATAATACATATCGTAAAAAAAAAAATTGAGGTGAACCCCGCCCTTAAAGTAGCGAACGTTAATTCCGATAGTATATTTACTACCCTGTCCACAACGTACTAGTTATGGTATATTTGTTTAAGGTTAGCATCACGGAATTATTTTAAGCGCATGAAAACAGGTAGGCCTACCATAATGACAGATTTTGAAAAACATTATCGTAATTTCTGATATGATGACCGTCACTTTCATCGCGTCAACTCATATTCTAGTAAATAAAAGTCCAAAAATCAGACAACTTGGAAGTAATTCCACGAAGCTTAAATTTGATGCAGATGTTTAACTAACAGTGCTTAGCAATGTATCAAAAGTCCCCATAATTCAAAGTTGTACTTCGGCCGGCCACCTTCTTGTAAAATGTAAGCCAATTTGGAGTTTTCGATTGTAAAGCTGAATCCTTGCAATTCAAGAAGTTGAAAGCCATAAACTTCACAAATTAATAAACTTTGACATGAAGATCATACCAAGAAATTTAATACCCTATAGATGGTAATATAGTTGAGTCGCCACAGGACCTGAGGAGCTGAAAGATTACTTTGAATATGAATTGCCACCTCAACGTCCTTCCTTGTTTGATGCAATGACATAGCGAATAGAAAATCAATAAGTCCTCTATTGTTAAGATATTCAACTTCGAACAATCTGGAGATGGCCTAAGCTCACATAGTTTACATTATGGATGGAGGGCATCTACTTCTGTCGCTGATTTGGCCACATCCATTCTCATATGGCGAGGTCCTACACAACTATGTACTGTAGTATTCTTGGCTATCCAAGTCAACCACCACTAAAGGAGAAGAGCAACGCCGAAGGAGCACAAAGGAAAACATCAATACACATACAATTTGAGGAACATGTGAATACAACTACCACTACTTCACAAGACTTTCTTAGCTATCTGCACACAAAAGTTGTATTTATTACTGCTCTGACAATCATCTTGCTAAAGTTAACATTAATGTTGTTCAAGCAGTAGCTGATAGCGATCACTCAATTGTAACAGAAGGATTGCAAAAAGCAAGAAAATGTTTCTCTGCAATAGTTGTTGGCCAAGACACAGATTTGTTAGTTCTTTTGACTGAGCTAGGCACAATTGAGGATGATGTATGTTTCATGCAACCTTCAAAAGAAAATACCGTTGCTGCGGATTTCGACATACTTAAACAGAATTTACTGTTAGGTGATTTTTGTAATGCTTTTTTTTCCCATGCAGCAACTGGATGTGATACTACGTCAGCTATTTTTCGAAAAGAGAAATGTCAGGCGGCGAAACTTTTGCAGCAAAATACAGAACTGCGAGCATTGTTTGAATTGTTTAACGATCCTTATTCGTTAAAGAAGACCATTGGAGCAGAAGAGAAAAACATCTTAATGCACTTATGTGGTGCAAAAATGAACAGTTATTTGAACCAGCAGAGATAATTTTCTTATAACCACTGTCTGGGCAGGCAAACTTTGATCTTTCTACCCTTCCACCTACCTACGCTACATCTACCCAACATTTTTATCATGTGTATTTACAGGTGCAACAATGGCTTGAAATCATATAGTGCCTACAGATTGGGGATGGAAACTAGTGTAGGACCAACTTCTGCCAATTGCAACTGCGTTAGATCCAGCTCCAAAGAATCTCCTCAAGCTCATATTGTGCAACTGCAAAAAAGAACTGCAGTAAACAATGTGAGTGCAAAAGAGCTGGCCTTCAGTGCTCAGCTATGTGTTGACATTGGCAGGGATTTGACTGTAAGAATTCCCCTGCTTTTGATGACCAGTCAAACGAAGACACTTATTTCGATCTACAGGTGTGATGAGCCATTGACTTCTGATTGTAGTGTATTCGCCATATAATTTTACATTTTCAGAACTTGTTAATAAAAAACTAATTCTCATTTTGAAATTACTTTTTCTCAAGTCCTTGTTTTATTATAGTATCCAGAATAGCATACAGTTTTTGCCTAAGGTACATGTACCGAACACGGCCCAGTTCACAATATGGCCCGCTAGTCGCCATTGTGTGGTAATGCCGAGATCTATGTGGGATCAATACACACTAGTATCTAGTATGAACATACACCATCTACAAATATCTGTCTTACATCACACATGTGTTATATTAGTAACATAGTTAATGACTTAGCTACACATGACTTGTGAACCTTAAGCGGGCCATAATCGGTACAAGTACCTTATGTGCTAAGAGAATCTCACGGGGAAAACTAATGGCTATTATTGTGTGGATTTTTAGTAGCCTACCCTTCCGTATTTTTTAGTGATAACATTGTTACTTATAATGATACAAATGTTTCCACTTTACACAAAATGTAGAAAAATATTTACTAAGATAATTTTTAAAAATTATGCATGGCTACAATTATATAGTAAAAAACTAGAAACAGGCAGACATGTTCCAATATGGTGGTCGAGGCACAACTTGGAATTATGGGGACTTTTGATTTATTGTTAAGCTCTATTGGTGACAGATGTGTTGCAAATTTCAGGTTTCTTGGAACTAACTATAGATAAAATCCCTTTATTTACTGGACTATCAGCTTTGGCACTTATCATCGTTGTTTCATCGGTAGTGAACGCTTTTGCATCTTTACAATAACGCTGCTCAAATCTATAAAAAAATACATTACATGGGACTTTTCTACAGTGGTAATATTTATAAAACAGAATGAGTTAAAATTATGAAAATGTTTATAATTACGTTAATAATATTAAAAATAATAATAGTACAATAATACAATTATGTTGTTGACATTTACGTGCCACTATAACACTATCAACAGATGTGCCCAACTCGAACACCATACTTCATCAAAAAATACGTAAGCCCAATTTATTAAGTATTTATTGGAGCCACTGTATAAATTATGCTGTTTTATTGCTTGATCAGTTTTCCTTTAAATTAAATAAAAATTGTATTAGATAGCAACAGTACACAGACTATTATATTAAAATTATAATACAATTTAAGTTAATTTATATTAGGTATTTCTGAAATGTGTGCTTATTTAAGTATTAATTTATTACATTCGCAGATCCTCTTTAAATAGCTGGTTTCACGCAATACGAAGGAATTTCGCAATGCTCTACATACAGTTTACTGAATTGTTTTGACTAAATTATGACTACTATTTATAAAAATAACATTTGAACGAATAGTCACGATGGGGCGGTGTCTGTTTATATCGTGATTAACAAACAAAAAATATTTAAAAATTAAAATAAACATAAAAAATGCCTAATGCCTTTGAGTGACAGCTCGAATAAAGTCATTTTCTTCCCCGCCATTACGGTGGCACAAAGCATCTTCAGTATTAGATTGAGGCGGACTGCGAAACGAATGTTTATGTGTTCTTCAAATAATACTGCAACGAATTCATTTAACTTTCAAGCTTTTACAATGCAGAGAAATTTCTTTGTTTTCTTCGAATCCGTCAGTCACAAGCAGGCAGAAGTATTAAGGCAGTGTAGTAGCACTATTTAACAAGCACTTTCACTCAGCAAAGGTAACAATTACTTATCAAGTGGAGTGTTAAAGCCAAACAAAGGCGAGTTTAACATAAAGGAGAATTGGTTTCCACTTTGCTTAATGTCACAAACTTGGCAGTGAGGAAGAGTAGGGGGAAAGGGTTACTAATGAAAGTGCCTCCCTCCACTTTAGATTACATAATGGCTATAGAGTATCTGGGAATTAATTATATTTAAAATGCATTTACCTCTGTGCGTCTGCTCATTCCTAAATGACAGAATAACGACTGAATAAGCGGGCACGGTACTTTGATTAACAATAAATTGTGTTACTGCATTTAGCAAAGATTTAAAACGAGAAATACTAGAAAAATATTTTTGTCAATTTTTTTTTAGGAAACAGTTTGTGTGACGCAATACATAAGGGCGCCACCTACCTGCGTGTTAGAGGCTCCGGATCGACGTAACTATAAGGGTGACCTTGAAGCGCGCAACAAATGCCGCATCGCCAAAACGGACCATGCGCTGAACTAGCGTGCGAGATTTCGTTGATCCTTTTTTACTATGGAACTTGTAATGGTGACCGTAACATTTTATTGGTGGAAAGGGTGTAGCAAAGTTCAGCGCACGGCTCTATCCGAGTTTCACACATATCCGGCAAGTACATCTTGAAGCACGGCTGCCTGGAAAGGCCACTGTTATCTATATTGAATGGCTTAGAAATAGTGTTATTATTGAGCATGGTGTGTTAACAATAATATGGATTCTTATCGAAGTATGTTTTTTTTCTTACATTGGCACAATGAGCCACATGGAATAGTTTCGTAAAAAAAACTCATTCTACAGCACATTACGTATTTGAAGCGCGTGGTAGACAGTGACATTAAGGAAAATCTATTACACCGGAATAAAACATAGAACATTTCGGCGTCACAAATAATTAATAAAAATACATTATGCTAGTAGCATGCTTGCCCACAAAGATAATAAAAATGTTTTCCTATACTGATTTTCGGATCACTGCGAATATCCATAAGAAATCCCTGGGTAAACAAATGCTAAGACGCCTTATCAAATCTATTTTGGCAACATCACTATTACTCTACAGGACTTAACAATGCGTCACACGATTTCATTAGCCTATTTTCCAAAGATAACATAGGCTAATGTCTGTGTATTTGTGTTTGTGTGTCTGTGCCTTAAAACTCTGGAGCTCGTGGACAGAATTGGCTCAAATGTGACACACACACACACACACACACACATATATATATATATATATATATATATATATATATATATATATATATATATAACTTTTATTTAATGTATTTTGTTCATGCCGTGTTCCTTGTTCAATATGGCGGTTAATTGAAATTGTTTTATGTCACCTGAGATACTGCTATATTATTTTCATAATTTCATCAAACTCGGTGCTCATATACTACACAGGTTACTTGACAATTATGTATTCTTCTATCCATCTTGAAAGTCGATTATTTTGGTTCAATGATAATTTTAATTGGCGGTAGAACTACTTTATTAAAATTTTATAAAATTTGGTAGATATGTAGTGCATAGTAAGGTGGCGTTCAGTTTATCTATGGTGTTCATACTGTGTTCACAATTTAAAATCTTGTCTATTGTTACACGTTTCGCTCACATGTCTATCTGAAGAACGATTTTTCAACATTTATTCAATCTGTTCACACTTAGGCTAGTATGACAACATTTCTTTCACTAATTTCATTTACGGCACACTCACATTTTTAAAATTACAGCCGTTTAAATACTTTTTGATCACACAAGATATCTAAGGAACCATTTTTTGAAAAGTTATTAAATTCGGAACACTATTGTACTCAGTAATGCAACTTTCCATTTATGTATTTTGCACACGGCATTTCATTATTTTATAAAATACGCGGCTACTGAAAACTTTCCTACGGTATCACAACAATTCTGAAAAAAATATATGTGATACTTATTATACATAAGCTATAATATGTTTAATGTGACTTGACTTTTGTGACTTTTCTTCATGCTGAACTATTTTTAAAGAATTCCCCCAAGCTTGGTGTACATGTAATGTTAAAATAGATGTCTTTAATCATATTGATACATTTCGTGTCGGGTTCTTAGTTTTAAAATGGTTACGTGTGATCTGTTTCTGTCACATTAATATTTAAAAATAAAGTCTTTTTCGAACATCACAAGACTCGGTAAACAAGTAGTACCTTGTACTGTAACTTGAAATTTATGTAATTTGCTTATATCGTACTCATGTTCTAAAGTAGGAAGGTTTTTTTTTAATTTATAGAAAATATGTTAAAAATTAGAATTTTTTTCTTCCAACAAGAAATAAAATTACATGGTCTTACAAATCATCATCTGTGTTCCTCTATTAATTTAATAGTAATGACACAAAGCAATTTCGAATAAACAAAATTTCTAATTAATTTTAGTTACATGCGGCGAAGTATAAATGAATTCGTACCTAGTTTAATGTAAAAATTTTATTTGAAAGTTCGGACCACGGTGGTGCAATAGCCAACACACATGACCTTCGAAATGGGCAGTTCATGTTTGATATCCGACATGGTAAGACCTAATTTTTTCACATGCGGGTAATGTGGTAAACATGGCCTTCGCTCGCAGTTCGGTAGCCTGCCTGTATGGGTGTGATGTCATGCCTTCAGCTTTTTATTGAACTAAATAATAATTGTTCTGTAATTTTATACTGAGTTACAGAACAACCGCATAGTAGCTTTCGAGAAATATTTTTCGTGCAATTCTGATGACGTAAACAGTGATTTCAAACTGTTGTATACGATGTTACGTAAACAGGAAAGTATTTTTGATATTTTTTATTGTTTCTATTGTATTAAAAAAAGTTTAGGTAACACTGTTACGATCTCTTTTTATCTGTTACATCATAATCCAATTAAAAATTACGTAATGTACTAAAATAAAAGAAAATTTCCTCTTAACATCTGTAGTGTCGTAATGAATGAGCGAATGACATGTCTAATGATTATGTAAATACAATACTGCACTCTTATTAGTTTTGACGATTTTACAAAGTGGAAGCTGTATACTATGTGTGTGGAACTCCTACCAATATTTTAATTTGCTTCTAGAGGTTAATGGTTGGATAGAAGAGACCAACAGAAACTAACAACAAAAAATTAGGAACCAGGTTTATACGGGAGATTTTCTCACAGATATGCAAGAAATGTTTAATTCCTATCTGAACGTTAATTATGGAAACAAAATTATGATCTTAACTCATACCTCAGATCTACCTGTGTTAATATTAGAATGGTGATGAATGCAGTAAATTTGAATCAGCAGTGCCCTATGGGTAAAGAAGGAGAGATGCATGGTAACCACTATACAACAATAGCACCTTCACATATCTGTAACTCGACAAAGTGCATCTACCAAGAAGAAACAAAATGCTGAAAACCATAAAAGGAAGAAGCCAAACATTACTGAAGGAATAAACCCAGGGTTGGGATTGCTTTCGAAAGCACCAATTCACTAATGTAGGGAATTTTCAAAGAAAATCTATGTCGAATACTCATTTAAGTCTGAGCTTCATCTGTTCTGTGTTTATAAGAAATGGTGTGAAGAGAACAACATCGTGCCTGCATTGTGAAATACGTTCCATGATGTTGTGGAAGCGGAAAATTTCGCCATTCATATGCCTCGCAAGGACGTGATGGTTGTTATAGCTTTAAAGTGGATGAAGTTACGAAAGAAATATGTGAAGCATATATTAAGAGCAAAGACAACGATAGAGCAGCCATGAAACTTCCAAAGTATCATGCAAGTAAGGGACATCTGGTTCTTATTATGGATCTGCGAAGTGTGTTATTGTGCCTAAAATTACTAGCCAGAACATTGTACTACAAACAAAAATTACACGTGCACAAGTTTACAATGTATGAGCTGAACAACAATGATGTTACACTCTACGTTCGGCATGAGGCAAATGGGAATGCCACCGCCAATCAGTTTGAAACATATATTGTTGATTTTGTTTCGAAACAACCAGAGTCAGTCTATAAAATAACGCTCATTTCAGATGGTTGTGGGTACCAGAACCGTAATTGGGTTCTGGTGAGCGCTCTCAGTGATCTAGCACACAAAAAAAAATCACTGATGATTGAACAACTGTTTCTTGAGATAGGCCACATAATTATGAAGGTTGATAGTGTTCATGCTGCGTTAGAGAAATACTTCAGACCTCCAATACACTTCCCATCTGATGATCTGATTATGTGGCTTTGATGCGACAAGCTAGGCCTTCGCAGCCACACAAACTAAATGTCTGTAACTACTCATTTTTTAAGAATTATCAGGAAGAAGAAGCTGGAGAACCTACTGTCCGTGACATACCGACTCTGAAATATCTGCCAAATGGTGATATCTTTTCAAAATGGATCTGACGGCCGAATATGAATCACTACCACAGAACAGGATGAGGTCTGCTAACACTGTCATGGAAGCAAAAGTCTTATACACTCGACTGGTACCTATAAATGAATCGAAATTCAAACACCTTCAGGAAATGAAAGGCGACATAGAAAAGGACCATCAATGCTTTCTCTGATAGTCTTATTTCCAAACCTGACGAGAAAAAGACATGAGAAACAAAGTTCAAAAGAAGTAGTGTCATCATGCTGCGTAACATCACAGTGACGACTGCCCCTTGCATAAACACTGTGGTAATGTCTACCCTTATATCATGTCTCTAGTGGACCATGATGCTTAGCGGCATGGCTTGGGTTTTCATGTGAATTGTGTACATATTTTTCACAGAATTATAGGACGTGACCATCATTATGTCACGCTTCTAGTCGACCAAGATGAAATGTGCGTACAGCATTGGAATTTGGTGTTCTTTGAAAGTGTATGTTTATTCTTGACACTAACATTGTGATGTCCAATTAAAGAAGATAGTGTATTATTGTTTGAGATTTATGTCACTTTATTTCCTATTGAACATGCTGTGTTAAAGTGGAACTCGATTAATCACTATGTAAGAATAGTTCCTATGTATTCAAAATCAGCAGTTTGATACCTCTTATGTGCCAAATTACAAATGATATTCTAAAGTTATTTTCTCTATGCCTATGCTTGTATCACTGTTTACACACATGGATAGAAATGATGCCGTTATGGCATTTTACAGTAGTTACTAACAAATATCTAACACTGTTAGTGTCTATATGTTTTTTTATTTCTCATTAAAACTTTTGATTTTAACACGTAGGAGGTTTCATAAGATCAACGACTATATATTATTTATGAGCAGAGTGTTTCATGTGACCTAAAATAACCTACGATAGCCTGTCACATTTAACAAAATATTTTGTACTTCTACAAAAAAAACTTCGTGGAAACCGGCAGCCAAAAATATTTTTCTGACTATTTTAACAATTGTTGTAAAATGTACTTCAATTTGTTTGTTAAAGTGCAATTATAATTTGTAAATATATAAAAAGTTTGTAAATATACATCATGTCTTGTAATGTTTGGAATACTATCGTTAACTTACCTATATAAAAAATTTTGGAAACTAGTTTTTTTTGAAAAGTAAAAAAAAAAAAAATTACTGTGCAGATTGATGCATTTTAGCCTGTCGAATAAAATAACAGAAAATTTGCACTATCTACGTATTACTAAAGTCGGCTTACTAGTGAATTTGTACCTCGCCTCTTGAACTCTTCTGGCTGAAGATTTACACGCACCTACCATTATAATGGTTCAACAGACAAAATAGAGAAAGCTGTGATGGGCGCTTCTCTTGAAACACACCCACACTTTGCCGCTGGTAGAGATAAAACTTAAACAATTCTACAGTGGATATTCCCACCCTAAACACAATTCGTAAACGCCATTAAGCCAAACGAAGTAGTTTCAGAATAAACCTATATTTCCTTTGAAACTCTGCAATGCGCGGGAGGGCCTAGACAGATGACACCATTAATTACGCGGGCCGTCGCTCGATCGCCTTCCAAGTTCAAAACGAGAACGTCACAGAACAATACGCATGGAATGGCTGAGGGAGATAGTATTATTGAAGCCCACTTGTTCGGAGGAATCCACCCGACATTCACGAACGGCTCGGGAACTTGCCCTTGATGCAGCGAAGTTCGCAACATCTGCCGGTGACGGCAAGTTCCTGGCAATGTCTCAGAGACTGTGGTCCCTCTACCTACCCTTACATGTTCCTGAGCTACGCTGCGAATGTGTTGGCACCCCAGTGCGCCCGTACCCTTTATGTCGCCGTGGTGCCTTTGGATAGTTGGTAAAGGGATGGTGGGGGGGGGGGGGAGGATTCAACGAAAAGTTTAATTGTGTTAATAAATTTTATACTTATACGATATGTGGTTTGTTTTATAGACATACGTTGCGACTATTTTTTACTGTAATAACATTATTTTAGATTTCATAGCTTTTGTACAGCAGCAAGTTTAAGTCCAAATTTGTATAAAACGGTTTGATGCAATAAAGGAAAACCAACCAACTTTACAAAATTAAAAAAAAAAAAACCCTGAATAACAGTGTCACGGGCTACGCCAAGACACGTACAAAAGCCACATTGATTAGGATTTTGAATTATTTGATTTAAATGATTACATTTTCTTAGAAATTCAAAAATTTTCAAATACAAAATAAATGTAATGCAGTTAGTATACATGACTTGACATAGTCAGTGACACTTTTACTCAGTGAGAATTATTTTCATTTCAGTAAGTTGGTCGCTATTTTAAAACCCGACGCAAAAAAGGGGTGTTACAGGTTTGACGTGACTGTCTGTGTGTCTGTGGCATCGTGGCTCCTAAACGAATGGACCTATTTCAATGCGGTTTCTCTTTGTTTGAAAGCTGACTTGATCGAGAGTGTCCTTAATATAGACCCTTGTTTTTCACGAAAAGAATTATGCCCTAGCTTGTTTCAGTGGCTTACGTGCAGAACTGTAATTCTGCTTCATGGTTATTGGCAGCGTGTCTATATGTACCATTTGACTGAGCCAACAACAATAACGTTTCTGCAACACCACATGTCTGTGATTTGCTGCTAGAAACTTAGGCTCATTTAGGTGAATTTGATTTATATTAGGTAAAAATTTCTTCTCTTTAGTTATGGTCCAACATATTTGGCATGCGATGCATTGTTTTCAGCTTATTGCCGTTTAAAAATGCTCTTCCCTTTTACATTCCCCGTACAATGAAAAATTCAATTCGCTTAAGCGGAAAGAAGTACATTTTTAATGCAATATGAGACATTTTGTGTGTTTACATTTTAATTTTTTTTCTCAGTAGTTTTTTGGCTACCGGTGTGCGGTTTTTTTATATGTACTATGGCTTTTTCGGAACAAATTCTTAAAAAACAAATGCAGATTTTATGTGAATTAGTACCTATGAAATTTGAATAAATTACGAGAAAAGATAGGCAATTTACCTTTGGATCTGAATTATTTTGCTGTAAAGTGCGCCGTTTTCGATTTATTTAATGTTTTAATATGTTTTCTAGGACGAATCCCGTAAACAGAATAAGAAGTTAAAAGCAGATTTTCGTGAATTTAGGCTATGTTGTGGTAAATTTTGTGCTCTTTAATTTTAGTACCTACAAGTTTTGTCGTGAGAAGCACCGTTTTCGACTTATTAAATTTTTCCGCATTTTTCCGGGGCAAATATCGAAAAAAAAAAAACAGAAGGTGGATTTCGGTGGATTTTGGATATGTTATTCTACGAATTTTCTGCGAATTTTGATGTGGAAAAACTTTTTCTTGCAATTTGTACATAAATCGACCCCTTTTTCTCGTATCTTTCCTGGACTATGTATGCAGCTTCGATAGGCAAGTCCCGCTGGGTATACCTAGGGACCCCTATTTTTCGCGAAAATAATTTTGCCCCAGTTTGTTTCAGTGACTTACGTGCACACCTGCAATTGGGCTTCATGGTTATTGGCAGCGTGTCTATGACGTATCACTTGACTGAGCCAATTACGATAACCTTCCCGCAACACCACACGTCTGTGATTTGTCGGTAGAATCCCAAGGCTCGTGACAGTTAAAATATCCAATCACTGACCACGAAGCAGAACTGCAGTTGCGCACGTAAGACACCGAAACAAAGTGAGGCAAAATTCTTTTCGCGAAAAACAGGGGTCCCTAGGTATACCTAATCATCATGTAATTTCCAAATATTGTTGTCTTAGGGCTCTGCTGTGGGCAGACTGTACCAAACTTTTCCTTACCTAAATATATTTTAAAAAGGAACATACTGATTTTGTTTACCATAATCTTTGCAACAGATTTTAATGGTCGGTTCCACGGTGTTCTATTAGCCTACACTGACTGATTTTTTCTGATCACACGACAAACCTGAGGATCCATTTTTATCAACATGTGTTTATTTAATGATACATCTAAGAAAACGTTTACATTACGTATAGAGTATTTGATTTTTTAAAATTGTATCTGTTTGGTTAGTTTCCGTTTTCATGAGCTATCAAAGAATATTTTCTTGTATAAATTTATGTAATTCGGTACAGGTATATTTTTTAGTATGGTCACTTGACTTTTACGTATTTTGTTCATTATAAACTTTTTTTTTAAATTGGCGAGCATTTGAACATTCCGTGATCCCATTAAATCACATAATAATAATAATAATAATAATATGTATTTCATCCTACTTGTTACACCCATGGTGTTAGTAAGTTCACCCACATTTTATTTTTATGGTTTTTGCCAAATGCATAATTTCTAAATATTATTTTTTCTAATTGTAGGCACTGTTTTGTAAATCGGGAACATCTTGACCAATGTAAAACAAAATTACAATCTTAAAATATTTCAAGTTAGTTTTAATTTTAGCTGGGTAGTAATTCGTGAATAAATAAAGATATTTCGAGAACAAAAGTGCTGATTGCAACAAATTTCAGACATGTCACCATCCAAAGGTTAATGTAAGTTGTCCGTAATATTGTGGGTTCATTACGTTACAAGATAGTATGATATTTATTTGAAGCTATAATTTATTTTTCAGGTCTATGTGATCGATAGCATTATTTTGATCATTTCCGCAAAAACTGAGGAAAGTAAGCGTATTATTTATGCTGTTACTACTTGTTAATATGCCTTTTCACATGACATCATTTGTAGCAATCCATTAAAGCGTTCGGAGAAAAATCTCCATCGTAAACGTCTTCATCATTGTCTATTTGATGTTTATCATCCACTCCCAGCTAATATCTTATGAATTTTATAGATTTTTTTGTTGGAGCTTTCGTTACTCTCTTTTATGAATACATTTTTTCTTTCAAATTAATGTTAGCAAAATTTCGCTTCTAGAAAATAACGAAGCCCACCGCACATGGAACGATTTTTCTTGCAAAGTCTCACGTGGAGCTGTTTACATATTCTAGTTTCGTATACATTTAGTCAAATTTGACAGCTATTTATGGGCAATTAGTATTTCATGATACGTGGCACAAGGCAAGACAATTTTCACAGTACAAATAGTGAAATGGACCTCTCGAGTTCATTTATAAAATAAAAATGTTTTGCATGGTGACACATTTTTTTTTTTTCAAAATATTACAAATTAGTGCTCATAAGTAGCTTTCAAAATTTACTGACGCTATACGAAACACAGAATACTAATATAGCTTGTCTACTGGTTTTCCATATTAGGAAGTTAAGTGAGTGATTTCGGTCAGCACTTAACGTCTAGGTCTTTAGCGCTGGCGAAGGGCGACATTACGTATGGAACAGCTTCAGAGTGAAAGGGCGGAGAAATGGGAGATCCTCGAGAAAACCCGCCAACCTGCGTTGAGACCGAACCCGCCGGGGATCGAACCCAGATCGCCTTCGTGGGAGTTCCCGTCTTATGAATGGGACTACGTTTGCTGCATCTTTCTTTATCAGTTTTCGATCTCATCCAAGGAGAAAAACAAACTGTATCATTTGGCCATCCGAAAATACTGAACATATTTTCGTTGTCGAATTGATAAGGTGCTGGTCATAAGACTTTTAAGTGAAACACTTACGTTTATAAGCATCTGTGAACATATTTTTGGAGATATTAGCTATTGTATGTTTAAGTAGATAAAAATATAAAGGGAAACAGACAAAAGTGTGTAACATCCGCAACCAGTTTATTAAAGAACGTTTTGAACAAAGATCTTCGCTGAAATATTTGTGATTTCTGCCGGGATTATGAGCATTGAGAATTTTGTAAGGAAGCGTGCAACATGGTGCTACATGGTATTGTGTGTATTCTGGTTAGTTTGCCAACAAGTGTGAACTATTTGCAACGGACAATACCACGCAACGTATCGTTAACCCCACCACTCTCAACAAAAAATAAGAAACCGCTAACCAACAAGTATTTTTTTTTTGTTCGGAGGGCTGCCACAGAATGTACCTGTGTTCTAATTAGTACATATAATTTCTTTATAACTAGAGAACAGAGAAATTCGCGTTTGGTTTTTGGGTGAAACACTGGAACTCAAACAATTGAGGATTTGTGTTTTTTTTTTTTTTTGTTAGTTATACCCTATTAAGATGCTTGTCGTTGTCACCAGTATTCCTGCTGAGAACGAGAGGAACCACATGAACGGGCCGCTGGTTCACGCACTCGGCCGAAACGGTGTGGTGCAATGCTACCAGCCGTGGGATTATACCTTAATGCCTCTAAGGCAGTATCCCTTCTGATAAAGTAACGATAACCCTTGGACCGAAAGGCTCAACAATGAATCATTCTAGGAGGCCTGCCTGGACGCAGGTCGCCGCACAGAGCCCTTGTTATGGGTGTTGAGGGACACCACCATGATACTCCGTGGTACATTATGGGTAGAGACCGGGAAAATTCGTGGATTCACTGACCTGTACGCTAGCCTGTAAGAATATTTAAGAATTGAAGCAGACAGCAGATGCTCGTTAGGTGCTTGCGGTTAAAGTGATATAGGTTTGTGTTAGTTCCATATCCAGTATTGGCTCAGAGACATCCAGGATATGTCAGATAAGTCAAAGGCCAATTGCGAAAGTGACACAAACATACAGTTGTCGGAATTATAGCATGTGACCAAATGTAAAGGCGAATTTTCAGGTCTCTAATTAAGGCCTATGGGTCTGAAGTTCAGTGTTGGGACTCGAATCGTCAGTAGACGATCTTTATTTGACACCTTTAGAAGGGCCCTGAGCCAATAATAAAAAAGCAACTAAATAGACGCCCAATAGTGTAAATAGCACTGTGACAGCCAGCAGCTAATGACAGCTGCTGTCTCCTCAGTACGAACATATTCTTGGAAACTAGCTTACAGATCAGTGAACCCGAGAATTTTTCCAGTTTCTACCTACAACTGAACTGGCTGGAAACTATAACACGTAATCCATGACCAAATCTTTAACTAGTTCTTAAATCTTCGAAGTTTTGACCAAAACGCAGACAGTAAGCAATTTTATAATGTTCCCAGACTTTGAATAATATATAATTTTGATTTACTATGTTACAACATGCCTGCCTACCTGGCTCTTGCTCCACGTTTTAATTGATTAGAATCTCGCGTCTTAGGCACAACTATTAATAGAGACCAGAAAAATTTGCGGATTCACTGACCTGAAGGTTAGCTTCCAAGAATGTTTGTACACTCACGCAAACAGCAGCTGTTCATTAGCTGCTCGCTGACACAGTGAAATGAGCTTGCATTTAGTTACATAGTTATTATTGGCTCAGCGACTTGCACGACGTGTTAAATAAGTCAAGGACCAATTTTGGAAGTGACACGAATTTACAGTTGAGAGAATTCTAGCTTATGCCTGAAAGAAAACGCGAATTTTTCACGTCTCTAAGTAATAACATTCTCCTACTACGGAAATACTTTTAAACAGAAAACACATATTAGAATAGAACAGTCAATTACTTCCGATACGTAGAGACACTGGAAAATCGCGGGAATAGTTGACTGTTTGCTAGGCTCCAACGTGATGTATATAACACTGAATGTTTTGTATCGACATTGACTATCGTTTATTTGCAGCATTTTTTCTCTCTACAACAAGCCCATTTATAACTGTACAGCTTGGACATACAGCGTGTGTGAATTGTCCCAAAACTGTTCACACGTGTCACGGTTAATATAATACAGATTAATGGAGATTATTTTTAACATTTTCACGATTTTCCAGTGTCGGTGCCGACACGTTATTTCGTGACATTTAATAAATGTGACAACGGTCATTTCACGCAGCTGCATCACAAAACATACCTACTACCTATGAAGATGCGAAAGCAATCGAAATCGCTACAATGAGTTTTTCCATATATTGCATAATAGTAATTTTAGGTTCACTTATTTAAAGTGTCAGTGTTTCAACAGAACAAAATTAAACACCGGGTGTACAAATATAAGTGGAGCACTGGGTGTGCGCGTCATTGTCGCTATTGTCAGAACACATATAAATATTAATACAGACGTGAAACTATGGTAGTGGCTCATTTAATAAAGGCGAACTTTGCCGCTTATTGGTAGCCCGAGGCTGTTAATACCAGCACCGTGTATGTTTGACTCCATCATGTTGCGTCTTGTTTCCTATTTACCTGGGTCCTGACTAACAGGTAGGGACAGGAAAATTTCGCAAATTCAATGACCTGCATGTTAGAAACAGCTTTCCTATGTACACTCAAGTCGCGACCATTTGTCCATTAGCTGCTACTCAGAGGAACAGCAGACAATTGTAATATAGAATTCCTATATGACAGATTGAGAATTCTAATGTGTTTAATCTATGTTAATTATTGTAATGCATTTTAAAACGCTCATTCTATGGTCAATGAAACTCCGAGCTAGGCATAAATTTGTTTTTCAAGTTTGAGTATGCTATGAGAAATTTATGTTAAAATTAATACAACATCTGAGGTTGTAAACTATACTAAGTTAAAGTCACACTTCTTTAAGAATTCGAGCAGCTTACTAGGCTAACCAGCAGGCAAACACAACATGGATACAGTCTAAGAACAAGAACCTCGCTACAAAACAATTGTGAGAGAATAACAACGGAAAAAAAAGGAACAAAAAAGAAAAGAATAAAAAACTTTTGATGGTACAAGAAGGTCGAACTGGTGAACTTCTATGAAGCAAAGAGACTTTTCGAGGCAAATTTTGGCAAATTCTAGCTAAATATCCAGCTGAATTGGTCGGTTGATTTCCCGGAGGAAGACGTCAGCTGAAGATTCCAAAGAACTTTCCCGGAGATGAGACAACTAGACCTA
>PNEQ01053628.1:0-29489 GCA_003012365.1 Medauroidea extradentata
ATTTCCAAATGCAGCAAAATTAATCATTTTCTTAAAATTTAAAAAATTCATAACTCAGAAACTAACAGTCCAAAAAAATTGTAACTTGGCCAATTTCATCTTTGCGATAGGTCCTACATATTTACAAAATATTGTCAAAATCTAAAACCTTGATTTTAATTTTAATTTTTTAATTGGTTGATTTGACATGGAATGTCCCATACATGTAAGGCGTTGATGCTTTTCAAGGCAGAAAATACTGATGATGTAACATCACTTCTGCCCAAATGTGATGAAACTCGAGGATACGGACAACACATGGAAATATTTCCACATTATATTGCTGATCCTGAATTTCAGAGTGAACTGTCAATTAATGATATTGAAGTGAACTGATTTACAGTGTGTAAAAATATTAATTACATTACAGAACCAAGTCTACATAATGCTCACCCCTACATTTTTTTTGCGGGGGGGGGGGGGGCTGAAATTTATTTAATTGTTGAGGTACACCCATCCCCAAAAGAAAGCAGGCGGTCCGAGAGTCCTTCCCGCAGGAAATTTTGGAGTTCCAAAGTGCAAAATGGGGTTATTTAAGCATTTGTCATTCCTAAAATATGCTAGTTATAGAGCTGGATGATATTTAAATTTTCTTTTTTTGTAATTTTTTGAAGTGAATAGATTTACAAAAAAAAACAGTCAACATAGGTACATGTTGAGTCCTATACATATAAAAAAATAATAACTTTAAATACCAGGAGAAACCTGAATGTTAAACTTAGTAAGAATGCTCGATACAACATAAAAATTAATTAAAAATAACATGTATTCACTGTTGTATCATGCCTTATCACCCTAATACATTTAAAAAAATGTATTTTCGAAGCCTGACAAAAATTTTAGCAAATAATTCATCAAATTTGAGCAGATAAACATTTATAAAGAATATCTTTAAAGTTTGTCAATCTTTAATACAGTTGGCATTGGCATACTACAGAAACTGCATGCACTGAAAGACTGACGTAATGGAGAAAACAATACAAAACTGTATAATATTTTCTTGCAGATATTTAAACTGAAAAATTTTCAAATTTACACTTTAAAAATTAATTATAAAATCTTCTGCAATTAAGTTCAACACAACATAAACCTCACAAAACATAGCCTACATTTTAGGGCTTGTTCCCGAGTTTTTTTCAGACTGGTGCCAATAACTCAAATATTTTTTAACTAAAAGTTTTTAAAAAATTTGAGTCAATGTGCAATCACACGATGCACAATACTGTGAACATGTTTTTTTAATATAATGTACCATTCGCCAGCAAAAAATAATTTCCTTCATTTTTGCTTATTTTCACGACGAAAAACGTGGTACTTTGGGCAATGAAATCTAAAAAACCGTTCAGTATAATTCTACAAAAAAATTCAGCTACAAATTATAACACATAGGTGTCAAAACTGTGCAGTGAAATTTTGATATGAGTATTAGGTAGCAATAAAAAAAATATTTTCGAAATAACTGCAAAACTCCATAACAAGGCCTTAATTTAAAAAATATTATTAAGCTATGCATCTACAGATCTATAATAATAATAATAATAACAACACAAATAAAGAAAAAATCTTATTTTGCTGCGCGTAATCTTTTTCGAATAACATAGTCCATTATCGGAAAAGCGGGGAGCACTTGAGGTATCTCTAATTTCCTTACTGTACACTTAGTAAGTAAGACATTACAACACAAAATTACTTACCTAATTCTCCACTAACTTTATTGGAAGCCAGTAACCGAACATTCGTGTGTGAAATGTTACACAAAGTTTTAATTCAAAAGTGTTAATTTTATCACAAATGGACTATATACGCCAATATGTGCAGCAAATGGGTTTTATATATAGTTCTTAAGTTATTACAGCACAGGCTTTGTTAATGAGGTTATTGACAAATAATATATCAGTGATCACAGAATTAGTATGTTTCATACTACTACAAAACTCAATACAGAGGCTGTTATTTAGCTTATTTTTAAAACTTTCGGAGATGAATTCTTATCGAAACTGAGGTATTGGCTAGTTACACTATGACATTTTTGCCTATAACACAATTTGAAATGCATTCACCCTTGAAAAAAGAATTTTGAAATTGCATTTCGGCAAATTTTTTGAAACAATGTGGTGTTAACTTTCAATTCTGTGCACAATTATAAGTGTTATAGAGATCTTCAACCAAATCCAGAAACTGCTCTTTAAAACTCTCTTCATGAAAATAACAGGGATGGTCACCCTTTTATTGACTAGACCTTTTATGGCGTTGGGTTTTGTGAACATTTAATGTTGCTTTTCTGAGCAGTACATCCTAAGCAACATAAAAGGTCATATTTTTACAAGTCACTAGAATATACAATTTGCTATAAAATACATTCTAGTGTAGCTGTGCCAACAATACAATACCTGGTATGTATGCAAAAACTGCTACACCCGCAGTGTAATCACACACAGCACACTAGTAAATGCGTTTTGCACTTTGAAAAACACATCCTGTGCTACAGTTCTTTAGAACCATATCACATATTTCAACCCAGTAAACCTCAACAAACTTACTTTCAAGCAACTCCATACACTGGCATGCCTATCACACACCATCATTGGTATGTTTCGTGTGTGAATTTCTTTACCACAGAAATTTGTGTGATAACAATGCTACTGCAGCATCTGATTATTTTTAAAATTTATTTCTTGTAAACTGCGTATTCTAACGATTTTCAAAAAGAGGACCTTTTATGTTTCTTGGTATGTATTGGTCAGAAAATTAACATGAAATGTTTGCCACAGAAGTTCCACTCAATGAAAGGGTGTTATTTTCTTGAAGGTGGGTTTCTAAATAGCGGCTCCTTGATGCGTTGATTTCAATAACACAAAACATTGTGCACAAAATAGAAATTTAACTTTTCGTCGTTTCCAATATTTTGCAAAAATACAATTCAAAATTAAATTTCCAAGTGTGAATTTTTGTCTTACGAATTGCAGTAGACAAAAATTTCATTGTGAAACTATATATCACATGTGGTAAAGAATCATGTCCCAAAGTTTGTAATATAAGTGCAGTGCAATAAATCAACACCACAAAATTGCAAAGGCATACATACATTTGTATCCAGTTAATAAAAAAAACTTCTTTGCTATTTAGTGAAACATATTAAGAAAATTGACAAAATATACGTATGTCCAAGACTTGACCTAGCGAGTTGTACAGGCTTACTTCCACCGTACAAGCCAGTATTAAGTGTTCCCTTATTTGCTTTCATATTATTAATGTTTGTTTTATTGAGTATGTACACATTGGTATTGGTGAAAGAAAACAGCAGGTAGTCCCAAGGTTATAATGTCATTTTAACACTTCATAAACATAACAGTAAAAGGCTTCTTGTTTTTCAGGAAACTGTTTACCAATATTTTCTGACTGTTTTATTTATCTTCTTCAATTAAGATTTTCTGTCTGTACTTTTGATTGCTACAACAGTACGATTTGCTGAATTTGACGAGTAAATATTCTTTGATTTAGTCAGTTCACAGCGACACATCTACACAATGGGATGTATGTGGTGTTTGTGCATGAAGTATTCACTTAAGTGTCACCTTAAGTACACACAGACTGATTACTTGAGAAAGGTGGGGTGATAATACACAGTGGGACTGTTTTCTGGGCATTGTGGTACCTCTGCAACATAACTTTCTGGCACTAGGTAAACAATGGATATACTTCTTAACCAAATGTTGACCAAAGCTGTTTTTTTTCCATATCTTTTAATTAAATATGTTTAGCTACCCATAACTTTTGTATGTTTTCCTTCTTTTAATTCTAATGTTTTAAGCATTTTTTCCCTCATTCATAACAATGTCACTTCAATCCCAGGGAAAATGTGTTACATAGGCCTCACCACAACTAATACACATACATACATATTTTCCCCAAAAATAGTTCGTAGCATTTTTCAAGTTTCCATAAACACAGTATCTTTGCAAGTAACTTCACAAATAATTTTTTTGTATCATGGCTCCTAGGTTGAGGCCCCGTACATTGTTGGGTTTTTTCCGACGTTTCAGCAATACTTATCATTGCCATCATCAGGGTTGCACTGAGATCCAGCTGTTCTGATGCATGGGTGCGTGTGTGCATGTGGATGTGTGTGTATGCGTGTGTGCTAGCAAACCAAAGCCTAGTTGTGCTGTGATCGGCCGAGGATCCTGGCCAATACGAGATGACTTTGTTTCTCATTGGTGCACTGTACTTCCTCTTCTGTTATTGCTGTGGATGTAGGCTGCTTCGAGAGTTTTGAGCAGAAGATTCCAAATTTTGCTGATATTATACCCATCATGTCTATTAAAATTATTTTGGTGCTTCTTTAATTCAATTGCTTCTCTGATAATTCTGTGTGTGTAATTGGAAATTATTGCAATCTGTTCAGCATTGTCAAAAAATAATACAATGTCCTATATCTTGGTAGTGTTGGGCTATTGCTGATCTGTCTCTATTGCACTTCATGTCTGCTACATGTCCTTTAAGTTGGGTTGAAATTCTTCGTCATGTCTGTCCAATGCAGACTTTTTTGCACGAACAGGTTACTTTGTAAATGCCATAATATTTTTCGTGTTGTTCTTTCTCTTTGATGTTTCGAAAAAAATTATTCAGATTGTTTGTAGGCTGCTGAATGGTTCTGAAAAATGTTTCTATAGTTGCTTAGATCTTTCGGTAGTTCTGCTGACATACAGCATGAGTGCGATGTGTTTTTCTTGGATCTCGGTTTACTCTTACGGCTATTTTAAGTTATTGATTTTCCTGGTGATCCCTTTTACAGAATAACCATTGTCCACAAGACTATTTTATACATGTCGAAGCTCTTGACTGATGCTCAAATCGCCATAGAACTTCTCAGGCTCTGTTTACCAAGGTGGTGGAGACTGTCCTCTTATGTGCTGGTGGGTGGTGTAATTTGGCATTCAGATACCTATCTGTGTTAGTAGGCTTCCTGGAAATTCTGTGGTTAAGGGTGTTTCCAGTTCTGGCCACAAGAACACTGTGACGTGCACTGGCACGTAGCACTTACTTGGCCTCTTATCATACAGTTATTTCAATTTTTTTTGTCTTAATATTTTTTTTCTTTGTTGTTTATAACTAATTAAGTAGGCCAACTTAACCAGGTATAAGGATGTATACGGCGGGATCCAACCTATTAATTGGGGATGCTAATAGAGAAATTAACATTAAAAGTCTATTTAAAATTTAACTTTAAAGCAAGAGAAAAGTATTTAATTTTACATGTCAATGTTATTGGATTTATATCGTGTTTGGACTCATTTGAAAGCTAATTTAATTGCTAGCAACTTTTCTAAGTAAACTTTTCTTATATATTGCCTTGTTTGGATTATTTAAATTCCAAGTAGCCTCTTAGCTTGCTTCTCCTGGAATGGGATTTATGTGGCAGGCTAGTCATAGTTCTCTTGCTTGGAAGCACGTACAGAGAAGTGCTGGCTTTTAAAATTTCAAATAAGCTCTGAGCTAGCCTGTGCTTTGGACGGATATATCTGGCAGGCAGGTCAGAGTTCACTCGCTTGGAGGCACGTACATGGGACGTGCTGGAATGCAGGGGCTCTGCAGGGCGTTTCTCGATCAACGTGGGTGGTAGTGTTGGGCGCAAAACTCCGTGAAGGTTGTGATCCGCAACAAATTGATGACGATGCATATCCCCAATTAATAAACTAATGAATATTTAGCTGGTATTATGGAATGAAATGCTTTGTAAATTTATCAGTATCTATGTTACGTACAATTTTTAGGTTATAAACGTCAATTAACCAGCTTTTTAGGCAAGTTGGATTCTGATGTATCCCTCCGCCGCTCGGCCGAGTAAGTCAGAGTGTTCGCCCGGGAGGTTATTAGTTGGGGCTTCATGGCGGCAGGAAGAGGACGTGTAAAACGTGGTAGAGGGGCTGTGAAGCCTAGAGGACGGATTCGTTAGGAGAAATCAGTCTTTGTTTCTCTTTTTGGCATACTGCCTTTTTATTTCTAGTAATAGTAACCAGAAGAAGGTATTGATAACCGTGTAGTCAGAATTAGGGTAGATAAAGTGCCGGACCAAGTACTACTACGGAGGGAAACGGCAAGTCGTAATCCGTAGATAGAAAAGTCACCTCAACTATTTCTGGGCGAGCACTCGCAATGTTAATTGCCTGTGTCTGTTAAACTGCGTCAAAAGAAAGGTTAAATAAAAGAAAGAAAATGCCAATATTATGATTTTTATTTATTTATTCATCTGTGGTTGATTAACTTCACTGCTATCCGGGCATCAATATAATAGACACCGCCTCTACATCAGCTCACTGTGTTTTTGCCATTTTTTTCTTTCTGCCTAACTACTTGCAATAGCAACGGAGGAGAGTTACGTCCCCGGAATCAACAACTACATCGGCGACGTAGAAGGAGCCCCGTCACATTTTACCGCCGCAAACAGGAACTCGTAACAACAAATAGAAACAATAACAACAACAGAAGTAGAAGCAGCCGCATCACATACCGCCGCCCCGAACAGGGACATAACCTCTAACAACTATATATATAAATAACGGCGTAGAGCAGCCCCATTACAACACCAAGAAATGGCAGAGCTCCTTCCTTTTTTATTTCCATGGTGACATTTTTGCTACTGCGCAGACTATTGACATGGTCCAAGAACTGCTGTAGGGTGTTCCACCCATGTGGTCAGATTACTAATGTACCATCTTCATATCTGTACAAGTGCTTTGGTTTATACTCACTCTCTCTTATGGCATTTACCTCGAAATGTGACATATAGGTATTGGCTAAGAATGGTTAGAGTGGAGAGCCAGTGGCTGCTCCTCTTTGTGCAAAGTATTGGCTATTACAGGATAAGAAGACTGATGTGGTGCAGTACTCAGTAAGCCTAACCAGATTGTTTTTAGATGGTGTGTTGGTTAAATGGCCTCTGATCACTTCTACAGCTTCTTCTACAGGCCCTTTAGTGAATAGCGATTCAAAATGAAAGCTCACTGTAGGTTGGTTTCTTCTATATGAATTTGCCCAATAGTCTCCACAAAATGTCTTGACTCCTTTATGTGCGACTTAGGATTCAGTATTGCTCGTTGAGGGCACACCACTGACATGTTTAGCGAGAGCACATGTCGGTGATTTTGTGGCGCTTACTATAGGGCGCACTGGTACATCTGCTGTGTGTATCTTTGGTAGCCCAAAGATGGTTGGTGTCCTGCTGGCATTTGGTAACATAAATGACTGTTAGTCGACAATATAATTCATACAACTCTTTATAAGTTGTCTCTCACAGTGACCATGGCTTCTAACAGCTTCTTTGCAGCCTTCAGATCACACTGAGGAATGGATGTTGCAGTGTCCAGGACATTTTTGTAAGGATTCTGTATTTACAAACAAAGCGTATTCAGTTCTTCTGTGCTGGAACCCAACAGAACTATGTCTCGAAGTGTGGCTAAAAACCTTGGAGGGGGATGAGGAAAGCCACTCACCAGCTCTCTTGGCTCACATCCAATAATATTTCTAAACATCAGTCGTGGCATCACTTGTCTGCGTACCCTTTTATGTCCCATGACAACGGAGAATATTTTTCTTTACTTTACAACTCGGTGTTTACATTTTTAACTAAAAAGTGTGTTTTTGCCTCTTACAAGTTTTAAGACAAAATTACAATAACCGATTTCCCCTTATAAGAAAAAGTCAACCACAAAAATTTGTTAAGCAAAGATGAAACACACTCAACAAGTTAAAACACGCAACAAGATGCTTCACAACTTCATGCACACTAACATTGGTGATGACTCAGTAAACATTTGGAAATCAGTTGACTGAGACCACTGACTTAGTATGGACAATGAAGGCATCACTACAGGACAGCACAAAGGAAAAAATGCTAAAGCTTGTCAGAACACAACACAAAGTAAACAACATCAAATCCATAAAAATACTAGTCAGATTGGAGTTTGAAACAGAACAAACATTGAAGTTACCTCCATAACACAATCATCATGGACGAAAGCAATATTTGTTTCAAGTTTTGACCACTCTATTACAGAGAATGACATAACATATATAAAAGAGAAAACAATCATAACACTTGTAAGTAATGAGCCACAAAACAAAATTGCCAAACTTTTGCTTCTCTCCCTGTGTCAGTTGCTGAAATTTTTAAATGAAATATGCAACATAATGCTCGGTCCAGAAGGAATATTGATCAATGCATTCAAAGGCCTCTACGTTCTGAGCGAAAGTTTAACACTGCCACAAATTTAGGCCGGCATTAGGAGAGACAGAAGTTTCCTCCATCTTCTCACAGAATATGTACAACTTAAGTTGTTACAGTTTGTGGTCTGAGAAACAAATATGCAGGATCACAAACTTATCTAACTCCAATATTCCTACAGTATGTTTAACAGAAACATAGTTGAAAATTAAAAACAGTGCTATTTCACCATTATTTCCAGAGCACTCACTGAATATTTATAACAGATCAAAATATGCATCTCCCACTTAAAAACATAGGCTGCTATGTTTTAATCACCGTTAATACATATCTTGTTCTGTAAGCAAAACTCGTCCTGCAAAAATAGATGATCATAACATTGAAACAATTTGGGTAGATAAAAATAAGATGAGGAACTGCTTATAATCAGAACTATTTCCATACCAACCACAACAATGGCAGAAAATAAGTTGCTATCTACAGCAACTAAAATATATTTATAATCCCTACAAATGAAAAAAAAAATGTACATCTGACCAAATATAAAAGCCAAATTTGGTCTGTGGGGAAGGAGAGTGGGATGTTTCACTCTTCACTCTAATTGAAGGGTCTTTCCATGATCCATGACTTATGGATTCTCTGTGTCTCTGACTGGCTACAATGGCAAATGTTTTATATAGTAACAATATTCCAGATACAGGCACTGTGAACCTACCAGTATAATCAAACAGCATCACATACATCCCCCTCCCCCAACATTAACTTTAATATTTACTTCACTTAATCAATTAAAAAAACATTGAAATATTACTTACATGTGGAAGCCATCAGGCATGCTTTAACAAAATATTATTAACTACTGCAAAATACAGCTGCCAAGACAATTCATCTGAACGGCAAATGATAACCTAAGTGTTGACCACTGTTAGTTATGTTTTAAGCCAAGCTTGCACATTTCTGGAATACTCTCATTTACAAGTCTAATGTTTGTGACATACTTACACAGAAAATAGGTCGGCAGAGACCAAGAGTTGTTTAAGTCAATGGCTAGCTAATAATATTGGCAACACACATTACCTCATTCAGCAATTAGAAGAAAAACACTACATTCTCAGTGTGCTTCACACTGCATTCAATAGGAGAAGGGGTGAAGTATCTCATGCAGCATGCAAGTCGGTAAGAAATTGGTTTAAAGTAGGGATAGGTTCATTGTCAAAAAGATTGTAGATGATTAATATAATTTTTTTTATATCTGGTAACTTTGTCTGAAAAAAAAAAAAATAAAAAACTAGGAATTTAGAGTTGAAATTAAAGTGTTAATTATGTAAATGTCTTCTGATTACATTAATATTCCAGAAATAGATTCAGGCATTCTATGCTAGGGAAACTCTTTATCTCCAGCAGCTTAACAATATATAAGCATCATAAATAAATATGCAGATGTGTTCCGAAAAAAATAATGATGATGGAAAAGCACTCAAGACCTCTCTTTAAGACATGATTAAGCATAAATACAGAGCAAAAGCTCAACTTTTAGCAAGCAAAAAGTCAAATTTTAATTCACGAATTTTTATGAGAAAATCAGTCAACATATTATTATAATATTATTTTATTATTGCATCTTAATAATAGGCAAATATATGCTAGCCTCAACACAAACTTATCACCAGGCAACATCACCTGATTGAAACAAAAAAATCTATATGGATCATAAGCATACTTGTTGAACACTGTAATAAGCCACATTAGACTCCTTCAGCTCATGGTTATTTCCTTAGACTTCGTTACGAAACCATTATGAGAATCCTCCACTGCCAGTTGCAAACTTTTAAAAACTGAAAATCTGCCTTAATTTGTTAAAAATTAAACAATTAGCCTTGAACAGTCTCACCCAACTACGACCATTAATCACACGTACCAACAATTTATGAACACTTTCAGTAGCCATTTTGTAAAATTCACAACAGTGTTCAGTACTTTTCCATACTAAATGTGTTATCCTAAATGTATATACACAATCACATTACCAATTCACAACTTTGGCATTTGCTATTGGATCTACAGTGTTACAAACAAAATTACAGGTCTGCTTGAAATTTTCTACTTCATTATGTTTTTTACTGTTAAAATGATGCCTGCAATCAACTTTGCCACAGTGTTTACACAGAAGTCACAATTACAAAATTGACTAAACCTGTGTTGTCGAAATACATTTGAAGCACTTAACCATGTTCACAACTGTGAACATTTCTAACAGTGATTCTAAAAATTCTTCTGTTTCAGTTGAATTTAAACACTCACACAAACATAATTTCATTTAAAATATGAGAATGTAGTTACATTTACAACTCAACGTTGCCAATCAGAAAAAAAATAGTGAATACTACTGCATGTGTGAAGCCTTTGTAACACAAGCATTTTGTGAGAATTGTAGGTTTTGGGATTTCAGGGTTAAAGTTCTTTAATCCCATACAGTATAACCTTTCAGTTATTTCCCTAATTCATCATTACAACCTCTCCACCGCAACCTTTTTTGAACACCCATACCTAAACAAAGTGATTTAACAAAAAAAAAAATCATAGTTTGCTTAAAGCAAAATATTTTCACATATCACTATACAGCACACTATATTTGGTTGCCAGCACAAAAATCATTCACAATAGAATTTCATTTACTTTATTATACAGAAACCGGTTTTTGAAAACATCTGTTCCAATATTGCACCAGGGTTAACAACATGGAAAAGAGAAAACTAGTGCAGACTAGTGCTGATTACAATTGTGCACTACCTAAAGGAAACAGCTACCAGACAAACAAGCTGGGAGAACTAATGAGGTTATGAATTGAGAAACAATGGAATGAAAACACAGGGGGAAACTATAATACTCAGAGACATGCTCCCCAAAACTGCAGTGACATTAGAATCCTTGTCTAAAAAATTACCATCCAGTGGTGACAATAACTCAAAACAGGAGGTCTCTAAAGTGAGACACTCGTAACTAACAAATAAGACAGCCATGGGTTCAAAATTCTGACAATGCCATAGAACGTGATAAGTACTCTGAAAATTAAATATAGCACAGAAGTTAACACACTGCACAAAGGCATTTTTATAACTATGTCTTAAGAGCCAATAAAAATTACAAGTGCTAAATTTATGGCGATGATACAGTATTTCTTATAACAAAAATAAAAACATCACAATAATGTCCAACAATGGAAACTTTCGAACATCACACAGGAGAATGATATTTTTTACTTTTAATAGATTCTGTAAAATTTAAATGAATTGATAACTTCTTTTACTTCAAATACATACCTCTCCTCGTTTTGATGGTGGCCTTGGAATTATCCTTGAAAGAGTAACATCAGTTGGTGTTGGTGGCCTGGGTAGAGTCCTACTAAAAATACTGTCAGTTGGTGTTGTGGATCTTGCTAAAATTTTTACATCAGTTGGAAGACCTGACTTCGCTGCAATGCTGACTTCTGAAGGTGTCATAGGCCTTGTCAAAAGTGAATTTTCAGTTTGAGAGTCCAGTCGTGGGATACTAATACTGTCAACAGGTGTCACTCTTGTTTTTCCATTACTATAAATGCCTGGTTTGGCAAAGATATTAAATTCAGTAGGTGTAACCGTTCTTGAAACTTGTGCCTCTTGCAGCACAGACGATGGAATTTGAGAATCACAAGCTTGGGAGGAACTTGAAAATGGTGGGTTAGCTTGAGCATGCGGTGAAGCTGGTGGAGGTGGAGGGGCATGTGGTGGTGGAGTTAGCGGTGACTGCTGTGCTCCAGTTCTGGCACTTTGTCCCTGAGAAGAAGGTGGACGTGGAATAGACCACAGAATTTGACTATCAGTTGGTGTTAAAGGCCGAACACTTTGACCTTGTGTGGGAGTAGGTGTGCTTCTCCAGTGCTTTGCAGGAAGTGAAGGCTGTATTTCACCAACTTCCGTGAATAAGTCACCAAGATCTGAAAATAAAAAAATAACTTTTAGTTTAGGCAGTAAGTTGCTCACACAGTAATCACATGACAACAGAACAGAAATTTTATTAAACTCAAAAATTACAATCACTTCTATATTTTGTAAATTTTTTTAACTGATGACTTCAGCACTTATGTACAATATTTAATATGTATGTATACAAAATAATAGAATGGAAAACTATGTCACGAATTAGAAACTAAAATTATCTTGGTCAGGACTACTGATGTATATAAAAAGCACTTTAAATAAAACAAACAAAAAGGGCACATGAAGTTAATTGACCCCAAATCAGCCATTATCAGCTCAGGAATCACTTTTGGTTTCCAACTTTAATAGTGTACCGTTATTATCTGTAATTGAATCGGAGAAAGTCGTTGAGATGTAGGTAACAGCTAATTCACTTTAGGGCAAGCGCACTGTCGACGAGCCTTTCTTTATGCACTCATTGTCTATAGTGAGTGGGTTGACAGCTGATGTATTGGCTGACGCGATAGCTGTGGGTCAGTCATACGTGGACTTTAAATGAAGGTTGTTTACAGTCAGCTAGATCAACCAAAGTATGGGAGTGTTTCCAGGGCGTGAACAAGTTGGTTCCAGCCTTTGTACAATATATTGTTAATTATAACCTGGTGTTAAATTTTCCCTGCTCTTAAGCAGATTTAGTGGTGTTGATATGTGAGAATATGATGCCTGAACCAGATTTCACAGGCATGATTGTCTGACTCTGTTATCTCTTGAGAGTTTGAGAATCCTTACAGCTACAACAGATCATAATTTGCAGCTGACGAAGGATTTAGTGGTTTCCTCTCCATCGAAGAGACGTGTGGGAGTGGTGGGTTGTTGGCCGCGACAACCTCCGAGGATGTGAATGAGTCAGCGCCTCAGCGCTCCTCGTGCAAGGTCTAAATAGATATAAAGTGGCAATGTTTTGCTAATTGTCTTGAGCGTGGGCATACGAGAGATGAATGTCCTCAGGAGGCAGTGGTTATGGAGCATAGGCATTGCTTCAGGTGTGGCAAGAAAGACCATTATAGGTTCCAGTGTCCAGGAAACCAGTAAGAACTGAATTGGGAGTAAACGCGTGGTGCCCAAGTCCGGACGAGTTAAATGGCGTGGTTTGAAGGTTTGTTTTGTAGATTCTTGGTGGTATGGCGAGGCTCATAATGTGATGGTTGATATGGGGGTTTCACACTCATTGGTCTGAAGGGGACAATGAGAGTACTTAATGTAAAAAATTTCGGTTTCTGTAAAGAAAGGTCTGTTCGGGCAATTCTATCTCGGCCTGTCTGGCCAACAGCGTGATGGTCCGGTGCGAATCTTCAGTTTTCCTTCATTTCAAGATTGTAAGAGTTTCGCAGAGCCATAAATTTTGTATTTTGGACCATCTGGTGGTGGATATCGTATTAGGGTTGGATCTATTAAGTCATTGTCAGGCAATTTTGGATCTGGATAATGAAATGCTGACTTTTGCCATCGCCCCAGAGTGTCGTATTCCTTTGGTCTCTTCTGCTAATGAAACAGTAATTGTCTGTACAACCAAGACTAGTAATCATTTGAATGTAGATCAGATGGAGCAGGATTTGACAGACAGGTTCTCTGATGTGATCAACCATAAAGTCAGCAAATGTGATGTGTTGCCGTACAAGTTTTAAAGTGATTGATGATCAACCTGTCAGAGTGCTCCAGTATAGTTGTGCTCCCTCGAAGTTACAGGCTTTTAGAAAGGTTATCGACAATTTGTTGGCTGCTGGTGTCATACATTGTTTGGTTTCTGAACATTCCTATCCAGTAACATTATTAGTAGCCAAACCAGGTGGAAAAGGATGGTGTCTAGTCACGAATTATGGGTTGTTAAATAAAAAAAATTAATCTTGATCCCTTCCTAAAGTCCATGGTCGATGAGATATTTCATCACTTGGGGAAAGTCAAGGTGTTCTCTCTAATTGCTCTGAACGCGAGCTTTCCTCACTGTTTGCTGGACGAATCTTGTCTGAGATACGCTGGGTTTTGAACCCTGTGGGGGCAATTTGAATTTAATCACATCCTGATGAGATTCTGTTTTGGAACACAGGCATTATTTTGAGTATTGGATGAAATTCAGTCAGATTTGAAGTACAAGTTTGTTTTCAGTTACATAACGGATATTACAGTGTACAGTAACTCGTTACAGGAACATTTTGAATATCTAGAACACGTATTGGAAAGTTTGTGATCTGCCAGTTTGAGTATGAACCCATGCAAGGTCATCTGGGTTCACTCCAGCATCATATTCTTCAGCTATATTGTTTCGGAGGGCAAATTGATGCTTGATCCAGATCAGGTCAAGCCAGTTGTTAATTTCCCCCGTCCATGTAATATTAAGGGCGTGATGAAGTTTTTGGGGAAGATGTGATAGATATTAAGTCAGGTTCATCTTAGATTCACCAGCATAGCTGTTCTTTTAACTAAGCTAAAACGGAAAGGCGAAGCGTTCATTTGGAATTGAGCCTTTGAAGAACTGAAGTTCAGTTTGACTTATGTAGAAGTGTTTCACCTACTGAACTTCCAACCTGCGCTTTGTCCTCCAGGTTGATGCTTCGCCGATAAACCTACGGGCAGCCCTGGATCAGTGGCGAGATAGCGCCATTGGACCAGTTGCTTTTGCCAGTTGACTGCTGTCAGAGTCTGAGAGACGACTGATCACATTCTAGAAGGAAGCTCTTTCTTGTGTTTTTGGGACCACCAAATTCTCGGTCCATTTGGAAGCAGACGAATTTAATTTATTTGCTGATAAATCGGACCCTGAGTTGGCTGTTCAGCCATCGTAACAACTTTGGTAAGTTGGGTAGGTGGACGTATATATAGGCTGACCAAGTTCCGCTTTAAGGTACAGCATGTGCTAAGTTTGGGCAATATGGTTCCAGATACGCAGTAGCTTATGTTCTTAGATCAGGAACAGTTCTTCCAAGTTCAGGAGAAGTTGTTGGCAGGGTTTGCCAGTCCTCCTAACCTGTTCCAAGGACTGGCTGAGGCACAGGAGAAGAAAGCACTTTGTGTGGGTATAAGAGATGAGCTAAGACTTGGGTATGACATCCCTTTTGTAGATAAGCACGGTTTTGACGCATATAGGAAAAAATGGGCGAGTGTCTAAGTTAGTTGTGCCAGAGTGCTATGGGCACTGTGTCGTACCCTATTACCATTCATCTGTGTTTGGAGGCCATTTAGGTATAACAGGCTGGAGAAGAACTCGTCACATTTCTTCTGAGAGAGCTTGAAACACACTGTGAGGGACTCCGTAAGAGCATGTCTCGACTGTCAGCAGACCAAATTGCCACAGAACACCCAGTTGGGGGTTGTATTCTGTGGATGACGTGTCCTATCTTTAGGAGACTGTCCATGACAATGTTTTTGGTTCTTTGATGAGATCTAAGAAGTGGAACATGTACATCTTGGTAGTGTTGGATGTCTTCTCTAGGTTCGTGTGTCTCCGTCCTTTGAGGAACCTCAAGGTTCCGTCCATAGACAAGGACTGAACTAATAAGGTTTGGAGTTTATTTGGCGTTCTGGTTAATCTGGTATCCGACAATACAACCTATTTTCGTTGGTCCATTAAGTTTTATAACAGTAGTTCCATATTTTCCGAAGGTGAGTAAGGTTGAACAATTAAATTGCAATTTGAAATTGTCTTTCACTGTTTTGTACTACGGATCCCAAGATAGGTAGGATGAGCATTTAGATCTCTTCAGTGTTGGATTTAACGTCGTTGAGCATGGAGTGACAGGAGAGACTCATGACAGGGTGTTTCTGGGCAGGGACCTAATACACCCGATTTTGAACACCTGGGCTGTGCCTTCTCCCTCGAGGCCTATGAAAGAGGCAGACAGGAATGAGTTGTGTGAAGCAGAGGCAGTTTGTTTGTTGGCTGCTAAGGAGAAGTTGGCAAAAAAGTTATTTCTGGAAGGGTGGCTTTTCCGTATAAGGTTGGCCATCTTGTTATGTGCAGTGATTTCAAACTTCCATCTAGGGCATCACAACAATTAAAAAGACAAAATGCCGGAATTAAGGGAGGGGGCGAGAAGTGTGGATGGGTCTACAAACAAGGACATAGTGGCAGATGGTGAGCTACCGACTGCACCGGTGCAGTCAGCTTCTGTTAATGTTCCGGCAGCAGCATGTTCTGGGTTCAAGCTTGCAGTAAGTTTATTCTCTACTTATCTTTTTAGCTACCTACACTTCTACTCTAACTTTTCTCTTATTAGATGCCCTTCTGGCAGAGACCTAGTATGGTGCTCAAAGCATTGTTGACTTATTATAATAATAAAAGCATATAATAATCTGTAATACTTATCACCTAGTTCCTGTGACCAACATATAGTTTAGCATTAGGCATCAGTTGAACATTTTCGTGTAAGACTTTGTAAATTTTCAGATGTGAGTTTTGGTTTGGAAGACTTCAGACGCCATCTTGGGTCTTAAAGATTGTGTAAATATATAAGGTAGTGCAAACTAGGTTGTAAACATGATCAATATAAATAAATCAAATTTAAATTTCCTCCATATTTCATTAGTAATGCCCAAAAAATTGACTTATACTTTTTTTTTTACCTATCAGCCAGTGTGTGGAATAGGCAATGTGGATTTGTAGTAGTTGGTGCTATTATCTCTGTCTGTCCCAGTTGTGCAGCACAAGCAATGGTACATCTGTACACCAGACATCCTACACCGTTTGAATGGATTAAAAAAAGTTCTGGCCATGAACACTGCTGGTGCAGGCTACATATTGAAGCTGTCTTTCACTTAGATGTTGAGGTGATAACAGTCAAGATTAATCTGCTGAGACACAAAATTTTCCCACAGGCAGCAGGGTCATGCCACAGAACACCGTCCAATTTAGACATTGTATGACTTGACAACTGCCATTTGCACAAGCATATTAACAAAAAATGTACAGTGGGAATGGAAACTACGACTTACAATTTAGAACACAGCGCCTAAAACTTTCTAGAATATTTTAGAATCACTATGTCTAAGAAAACTTCGCAAACAAAATCTTTAAAGCAAAAATATTGCTTAAAACTTAAGTTACCAATTTATATATCTAATAACCTCCGATCTATGAGTGCTGGATATATTCTCATTGCCACCAAACTGAGTGATACATTCTCATTGAAGCCAACCTATGACAGCAGTAAACACATAAGAAAAAGAAGATTATTGATTGCTGTCTCAATTGTTACCAACCTATGATTACACTAAAACAAGTGAGCAAAATATAAAAAAAATTCTGTCACATGAAAATAATACTGTCAATTGTAGTAGATTTTTGTTATCTGCTCTCATTTTATGTTCATAAAGTGTTGAAAAACGACTGATGCGCGCAATCTTTGGCGCATGTATCTTCTGTTTTGAACAGATGATCGGGGATAAATAAACAAATAGCAATCAAGGAATGTGATTTGTAATATAATTAGTTAAATAGAAATATTAACAGAACCAACATAAATGAACAGGTAACATAGTAAAAAGGAATATAAAAGTAACACATTTACAAGAATCTACTGTACTATTACAATTTTTAATTAAATAATCACATTGTTTCAAACAGTTCAATAGTGCTTCCCCCTTTATTTTCTATACAGTTGCCCAGGCCCTTTTGTGAATAGTGCAGTGTTTCAACACTTAAAATATTAGCAAATATGGCACAAAATATTAAATCTCATTCCCTTACAACCATATCTCTATTCAGCTAAGATTCTACGAATCATAATGAGCACAAATGGGTATAATACAAAATTAATTAATTGATTCTACAGTCCTTTACAAAACATTTGCACAGTGATTTCCACACATGCCTTGACTTAAATACAGTATTTACTAACATATCTGCACATGCTTCACTAAAAAAATTAGGAACTGTCGTAATGCAATGAAGCCAATTTTATATAACGTAATATTTTTTGTGTGTAACAAAGGGCAAAGTTGCTCTTTTATAATGACTTTACTTAGTTTTTCACATGCAATGATAACAGAACAAAGCATTAAATGTTAAACACCCAAGTTGCATGCTGCGGGACACTGCTGTCTGTTCTGCTCACAAGTCTGATACAGTGTAGCCAGTGACATCACCATGATGAATGAAATGTTAACATGTAAATGTGAGAAGAATAAAGATGGGTAAAACATTGCAGCTATACTATAAGAATTAATTCTCCAAAGTAGATGGGTTTAAGAGAAACGAGGAAAATAATTTTTTGGATATGACAAAGGATTTCACACAGACTGCTTTTCTAGTTCATGAAGTACATATTTTTCTAACAGTCACTACTTCCTTCCAAGTTACATTAAACATGTAATTAAAATTTTTTGTCTTGTATTTATTTTAAATCATACAGAACATTACTTCAGCATGTGTTTGAAACTTATTTTGTATATGTGTTTAAATACCATAGTCAAATTATATTTTCATTTACCTTCCTCTCCAAAAGCAGTTTTTTTTCTTCATCTCATTATTATCAAATTAAGCTTTCTCCTATTTAATTAATATACAACCAGAAGATGAGCTTCAGATCTGTCATTAACATTTTTAAAAATTAATCAATATAATTGAATGGATGAGAGGTAAAAGAAAGAGATTCCATATTTCAGCAAAAATTAACTGTTACAGCTCATTACAGCACATATTTTGGGTGAAACGGGTGAGCCGAAATTCAAGTTGGTGAAAGTAAAACTATTTCCTTCTCTACACAGTTGTGTAACACCCAGAACAGTGCTACTGCTTTCTTATTGCCTGAGTGCTGCTGTTTGTATTACGTACTCTATGACGAAGTGTTAGTACATTTTATTGTGTGGAGGTCATAAAAAGTTTTTTATATTTGAGATGGTAAATATTTTAAAAAACTTTAAACTACCGTGTCATTAAGTTCAGAAAGTGGCAGTCCTCAGCAAAAAAGCGAGAAATGAGGTATTAAGAGTGAACATAAGAAAGAAAACTAAAGGAATGGAGTAAGTTGATTTGAATGTTAATGTGGTACCTGCCAAGAAAATAGGTTCAGATTGTGGATGTCGTGCGATGTGCACACAGAAAAGAAACCAGGATGAAAAAGATAGCGTCATTTTATCCTTGTATAGTGGCAGGCCAAAAAATTACTTGTATATGTATTTAATTGAACTCGCTGACTCAAGACGTGTTGAGAGGCATTGATAAAAATTTCCTGGTGATTCAAAGAGGCAGAACTCTGTGAAAAAAGCTAGAACACGTTATAAAGTATGCCGCAAAGCTTTCCAGAGTTTACATGCTTAATCAGATAAGGATGCGTTCAGGTTGAGTCAATTCATCACACCAGGAAATTCACATGACATGCGAGGGAAACACAATAACAGAGGGAATGCATTACCTGCTACTGTAATTATACTTATTTATGAGCACATACAAAGGTTTGAAGCAAAAAGATCACACTATGTTTCAAGAGAGGTTAAGTATCTCGATGCTACTTTGTTAGTAAAATGCATGAACTGTATTTGCATACACATCCATACCTTATAAATGGGGTTGAGTATGAGCATTACCAAAAACATTTTCACGAGTATTGTTAACTATTTGTTTGGAAGACAACAGGTTGATTTTGGGACATGTATAGAGCTAAGTGTTAAAATTAAGTCTCAAACACTCAATGAAACTACACAGCAGGTAGCTGTGGCTGAAATGTTAGTCCATAAAACAAGAGCTAGAAAGTTCTACAAGAAGCAACGTGATATTATTCAACTATCCAAAGAAAGAGAAGATGTTGCAGGTTTAGTCTTCGACTTTATGCAAAATTCCTCTGCCATGTTTGCCGGTACAATAAATGTTCTACTTACACAAATTACGGCACATTGTGTTTTGTATATACAGCTTAGTTACAAATACAGCTGTACTTTATGTCTACCATGAAGGCATTGCCAAGAGGGGAATGCACAAAACAATAACTTGGTAATAACTTGCCTGCATCAGTCAAAAACTGTACGGTTTTAGTCACTCTTGTGCAGGACAAAACCGAATCACATTGTCACTATTATTAAAGGTAGATTTTAAGAGATACATCAATACTATCCGATAAGAGGTCACAGTTTCTTGCCAAATTACAGGTACTTCGCTACTGCAAAAAAGGTGGTTCGGAAATACGACAGTGTTTCTACACCTCAACAAATAATGAAAGGATTGTGAACCCAAGAAAAAAAATGTTCGAAGTTTTCTCTTTCATGACGTATATAGTAAGATTGTACTGGATTTCAAAAACTGGTGGCCAGTGGTGTGGAAACTGCGGAGGGGGGGGGGGGTAAAGGGGTACATTGTACTCTCTAAATTTTGGGGGTGGGGTACAATATATAGTTTGTACCCCCTTAAATTTATATTACCAAAAAGCAGTTTAAATATCAGATAAGAACTTACTTCACATTTTTTATTAATTTTAATGACTGCACACGTCCCTAACCGTACTCTACTGTCAAAATCAAAATAGATCCTTCTGACTATGATGGAAATTTACACCCACTATGGGAGAAAATGAGGAAGGGCAGTGGTTATAACTTATATTCAGTGTCTCAGGGACTTGGAAAAAAACAACTGTAGCCTGATGCATCTAAGATATATCAATGTGTCATTGAAAACACTTTCCACCTCTTACACCATTTTCCACCTCCATGGGTGTCGAATATAAAATCAAATCATAAAACCACAATTTCTCCCTTTTCATCTAATGGAGTCAAATTTTGAAAAATCCTAAAACTACTATTTTGGTATTTAGGTATTCATCAATTTGAAGCAAAAACCAACTACAGGAAAACCCCGCTTGTACAGCACTCGGTTTGTATGTACACTTTGTTCGTACGTACATATTTTAGCGAACAATAAAAAAATAAAACGGAAAAAAAAATTCTATCATTTGAAAATCAGTCGCAGAGATCTATCAAAACATTGTTTCAAGTCGCAATATATATAAGCAGTATAGGTGTACGGGCTCAACCCTCAAACAATGTGTTTCACGATGAAAACAGCAGAAAAAATGGCAAAAATTCATTAAGAAACACCGTTGCAGGCGCGTAGGCCGCAGAGCGCGAGATGGGTCACTGACCTGCTGCCAGCTGTTTCTCAGAGCGGCATCTGCTTCTCTCTCGCTCTTCATATATAAAAAAGACGTGAATACACCTTCTGCCCCGTAAAGAGAAACCAACACACCTTGTTAATAATCGTTTATGTTTAGGAGTTATTGAAGTATATTTAGGGTATTATTTTGTTTATATTGTAGCATCCTATCAAAAGGATTATTCTTTATCAACCTGAAACACTGTTAAACATCTCATTTGGCAGTGGCATAAGTAAACACGGCAAGTATTGCCAGCTGCATGTAAAGTTAATGGCGACGCTGTGTTGTTGTTTTTAGTCGTTTTATTTACTCGTTTATTGTTTATGCACAAATGGAATATTAATTTACTTGCAATTTTACGGCGTACTAAGATAAAATGTTGAAGTACACCTGCTTTCCGATAAGTCTCTTGAAAACGTGATCGTATCCTCGGAGACCTTTTACTAATTCTCGTTCACGTCCGGAAGGGGGGAACGGGGTTGCTGTCAGGATCAGGCCAAAATTTGGTCCTATCGGTTCGTACGGACAACTCGGTCGTACGGACAACTAGGTCGTACGGACCAATTTTGGGGAACCGTGAGTGTCCGTAGAATCGGGGTTCGACTGTATACAAGGTGTATCTTTATTGATGTCAAATATTTTGGGGACATGTTCCTTACATAACATGAAAAAATGTTTATATGAACATGGGTCTACAAATCGATAGTCTGGGAGGAATTTAATGATTTATCCCCAAACAGGAAGGGTATGGAAAATAAAGTTTCAATAAAGACACGTAAAAGATGTTTATATCAAAATTCACAGAAAAAATCGTAGATTAACATGTCAAAAGGTTATCAAAATCCATTTTAGTTTTTTTTAACTTACTTTTTCCTGGGATTTGCCCCGGAAAAATACTCAAAAAATTCTACATATACTCGAAAATGGTTCGTCATACGACCAAAAGTGTGAAGATAAAAATTAAAGAACACATTTTTCACCCTAACATATCCAAAACTCACTAAAATTCACTTTACTCTTCTACTTCATTTTCCGGTATTTGTCCCGGGAAAATGTAAAAAAATTCAATAATCGAAAAAATTGTTTGTTAGTGTCATCGGAAATTTGTTCCTTACATTAAAACAATCAAAAAAGGTCAAATGGACTTAGATCTGAAAACCATTTATTTCGGAGTTACATAGCTATTGGTAAATTCGTAGCAGCCAAACATGTGTATGCTAAACATTAGACAATAAAATAATTGTCCCTGGAATACTAACTAAATTATTACTAAATAGATTGAAGAAAGAACATTTGGGCAAAATATTGCTGCCTACATAAATAATTATAAGATTTTTTTTAAAGTTCATGGTATAAAATTATAAATTACACATTTAATTAAAATTAGTAAGTTTTCTGCCCATTGTATACTTAGGTTAGAAACTGCTTAGAAACCACAATTTCGTACCTAGAAACTGAAATTTCCTGGGGAAGGACCCCCAGACTTCCCCACTTCTATTTACAGCCCCGGTGCCAGAACAATTATATGTTAAGATCCCCCTTCCCCTACAAAAATTAAAAATTATTTATGTCCACGACACCTTATAACCTCCCCCCCCCAAACACAAAAACAAACATTCCAGGTGCCCCTGCTTGCGGCCAAAGTTTTTCAAAAATCTGTATAAAGTATTACCCTAAAAAACCGTAAGGTTACTCTAATTCAGCACAGGGACTTAGCATACAGAGAAGAGAATAAGGGCTACATTGAAATCCCAGTTCATCAATCAGGCTTGTTACAGATGTTTTAAAGATAGACAAACCAAATGCAGGGAATATATGCTGCAAATGTGTCCAGAAAAAGCGTACATTGACGGAAATGTTCCAATAAATTACAAGAAGATGTGATCTATAGAAGATTGTCTACCATATGTCAAATGAGTATAATGACTTCTATTGCTCCATTTTGGCATGGCCCATGTGAATTGATACTGAGTGACAGCAGGCTTTTGATATATTATTACCTCCTGCAAACAAACACAATACGTACAATCATCATTCAAGAAAGTTATTCATGAGATATTGTTCACTTTTGTAAATGTTTACCGTTTACATAATGTTTATTATGACAATGTTATTTGTTTACTCAATTTCTACACAGATATACTTATCCGTTTTCTTTTTTGACAATTTTTTTATATTGCTATATTACCTATAAAAGGATGTAACCATTATATTTTTATACATAAGATTTTATTCCTAGCATAGTAAGAAGGTTTACTTCAACAGACTTAATACTTAAGCAATATGTGTGACACTGTTTTAAAAACTGTCCATGTTGTAATATTCCAGTATGGTTTGAGTAAAGCCAAATCTGTGGTTTTCTTTGTAGCTTTGTGAAATAAACAAAGCTACAAAGAAAACCACAGATTTGATTTTACTCACTATACAGTAAACCCTTGATCTAACGACACTGCACGGTGCCAGATAATTATGTCGTTAGATCGCTGATGTCATTAGTCCCAAGGTAATTAATTTTGACCCTCCCCCATTTTTTAATTTTATTTTAAAGTGAATTTTTTTAAAAGTTAATATAGAACTACTACTGACTTAAAATAAACTAGTTTTCATTTAAATTATATTTTAGTACAATGAAAAGGTGTCTATCATATTAAATGGTACCCCAGAATATCAAAATTACACTCCCCTTATATCCAAAACCATAAAAAACTACGAGCGCCGCAAAGTTTTCCGTCACTAATAATGCTCTTGATAAAGTGCAGCGTGAATATTAAGTAAAAATTACTTAACAAATAGTAAAAAAAAATTGCACTCTCTTTAAGTCAGAAAAGATATCCTATAAAAACTGAAAACAACTTCACGTCGCAGAAAATAAAGATTGTATACTGCGTACGACGCAAAAATTCACGCCGCAACTCCTTTCGCCGCGGGCCTACAATTTGATAAGGCACACATAAATAAAACTTTTCTTTTTCGTCGTAAAATACAAATAAATAGAAGAAATACAAACACAACTTCTTATTGGCACAAGATAAAGCTTGAGTGCCGTCAACTTTATGTTACGAGCGGTAACAAAATAAAAGCCTTATTAGCACACATGTAGCATATGGGACTAATTGTATTTTCGTCATAGGCTGTTTTTACGCTGCATCAACCTGTACAACCACATGCCTCACGTGCCGAGTGATCAATACACAGCGGAAGTTGTCAAGGTCGAGTACTGTCCGGAGCTAAGGACAAGGCAACACTCAGGAATGTGGCTGGGGGTGGCGACAAGCGAAGAGCTGTGTGGCCATGACCACCACCCTGCAGCTCTGCCTTGCCTTCTCAGCTCTCAGCAGTACGGTAGGTAGTTATTGTCTGAGCTCAATTCTAATGCGCACAACCTGATGTGAAGCTAGAGAAAAATAAAGACAAAATAACGCTGAATTGTTTTCTTTATTGCTTCTTTAACGGACTGAGAGCCATGCTGGCTCTTTTTTTCCTGCCCTACTGTAATGACAAAAAAAAAAAAAAAAAAAACGTCTCTTCACCACCCAACCCCTGGGTAAACGAACGACAGAAACAAAGACAATCGCTGGGAGAGAGTTGGAGAGGAAAGAGAAACAAACGGCTTGGCTCTGCTCTGCGGCCAGACAGGATGCGCTAGTTGCACGTGACTATCAGACAGTGGGTGGGGGCAGTGTGGCTGCAGCTGCGATGAGTGACGAGGAATGTACACTAGACAAGACATGGAGATGGAAGCTGATGCACACGGACATAAGCACAAACTGACTTCGCGGCTGGGGGTGAGGGGAGTATTGGCTGACTTGTTGGCTGGCATGGACAGCCAGGAGGAGTGTTATCTATTTTTAGCCGTGTGTTACAGCACAACACGGGCTGGCGATGTAGAATATGAGTGGAGTGCAGGGAGGAGGGAGCGACGAGAAGTGAAGAAGAGGAGATGAGGCAGCCTTTAGTCACCACAAATTCATGTCTCACATATGCCGATGTTGCGTGGCCGGCCTAACTCACCCGGCCCAGTGCGCGCTTTAACTGTATTCCAGCTCAAGTTTCTCACATTTTTTAAAATTTTTTTTTTTTTCGTTTTACAGCTCTGCATATCACCATTTTATGATAACTGCAGTATGTTATTGTTTAATATATACAAAATTATTTTTAAATAATGTTTAACTGCGATCTATTGCACTTTGCTTAGTTTTGACCAACTTTTAAAATATTTATTTTATTTTTTCCAGGGTTCCTGGAAATTATGTCGTTAGATCGCCGATGTCGTTACATCCGACGTCGTTAGATCGGGGGTTTACTGTAATTGAAACCATACTGGAATATTACAACATGGACAGTTTTTAAAACAGGGTTACACATATTGCTTAAGTATTTAGTCTGTTGAAGTAAACCTTCTTATTATGCTAGGAACAAAATCTTATGTATAAAAATATAATGGTTACATCCTTTATATGTAATACAGCAATACAAAAATAAACATTGTCGAAAAAGAAAATGGACAAGTATATCTGTGTACAAATTGAGTAAACAAATAACATTGTCATAATAGTTTTTATTTACATTACACACTTATTATTTTAATTTGTCAGGAAAAGGAAATTATTCAATGGTACTGACATAAAGTTTATTTACAATGAACACTGGACTGTTACTCTTTTTTCCTTAGAAACCTAGCAAACGACATTAACCATCACAGAAAGGATATAAAACAAATATATGTTTTTCTCTACAAGTATGACTTGAAGTGGCTACCAGTGTGGACATATCTAGCACGTTAAAGGCATAGAAACATGGAAGTGCTAAATGTAACGCAGAACAAGCATCACCCGTCATATTGTCTACAGGCACAAGTAACTTAACTACCGTGTAGTCTTCTCAATGACAGATTACCTCCACCTCCCAGTCAGCAGTGACTATAATTTTATGACTTAACATCAAAAGCAAAGGTGAATTCTAAAATGATACATAAACAAATACACTATAGATCAATACAGGACAGCTTGAGCATTATTGCGAGAATTCTTGATTGTGTTGTCACACCAAGCCAACAAAGAACAGCACACTTCATTATAATGCATTTAGATGTACGCTGCCAACATGAAAATTCGGGAAAAATACTTTCATTTCTCTATGGAAAATATATTTTCGCTGCCACAGCCAAATTTTCATTGTGTGAAAACAAAATAGCAATACGATAAACACATAAATATTAATTAATGTATGTTAAACAATAAACAACATTCAGTAAAAACCATTATTTCAAAATATGTATTAGTATCACACCAAGCCGCTAGGTTATTTTTCACACTCTTCCCTGTGTTATTAACATAGAGCTGTCTGGTATTGTTCTGTAAGGTATTTGACGTAAACTCTTTTATGGATTCAATTAAACACCAAGATTATCATACATAAAAAAGACCACAAAAAAAATGTTTCACTATTTGGGCATTCAGAAAATAACGTTTAAATATTACTGAAGGGAATGAAACGGGTATGCCCACATGCAACTTTCTTTGACTGCTATTCCTAAGCAGACATCAATTACACACAGTGAACAGTTATTAAAAAAACTTCTACTGCCGAAGCTATGCACACCGCAGCAAGCCAACTTAAGAGCCCTATACAGTTGGCTCATGAACACCGTTGCAGCATGTTAGGAGAAAGTTTTTAAAATAAATACTGCTAAACATGTGTTTGATATCATTATCTAATAAATGAAAACACAATTTTTGTTTTCTCGATACCACAATTAGATACATAGTTTCGGGTCACCTCAAAATGTCTAAAGACGGCTTTTTCATACTGCTGTCACGTAAAAATACCAACCATAGTCGTAAAAACGACCAAAACACTGCACACTGTTTTCACACCCACAAACAAGGGCAACATGGTATTTGACGAACGTGCCAGTTTAGTTATTATTGCCTACCTGTTTCTATACCTCCAACTTGGTATCTAGCACCTGCTCTATAAATAGGGGTCATAATGAAGACACAAGTTTGGCTCTTGCATTCATTTTCACCTCTTTCAGACTTTGGGTTGATACATTTCCAGAAGAATTTGGTCTGCGTTCCAAGATGAATTAAAGTAAAATATAATTGCAAATAAATTAAAAAATAGCTCTGTTATATAAGTAAATACCAAGGCACAAAGTGGTGAATTACTATAAGAATCATTAAGAAATGTTACCCAATGATGCAGCATCATAAATAGTCTCTACAAGACAATTGAATGTAAAGTTTACAGTATCAAACCTATCAAACAAAACTATTCAAAATAACATACCTTAATAATCAGACAGAGACACAGACACACACCAACATGTACACCCAACACACGCACACATGCGAACACATGCACACACATGCACATACATGCACGCACGCACACACACACACACACACATGTGTGTTAAATAAATAAATAATTCAACAGCTGGGTGTAACAAAATTTAAAAATAATCATTGAATGATTTTCATGTAAAAATCAAAAACTCTCCCCTTAAATAAAATAAAATTAATACAGTCAACTCTTGATTAACCGTTTTAAAGGAGGGGGCCGAGGTGTCGGATAATTCAAAACGCCGGATAATCCGCCTGTACATTTTTTTTGGCCCACTCGTAAACAAAAAGTCTCTAAACCCCTCCCCTCACCATTCCTAGCCCTATTCGATAAATAATGACCGCTGCCGCGGCCGTTACTAAATGTCGTCGGGCGTGAGTTTATTTTATTATAGTATTATGTAAGTAATAATTTATAAGGCTGTCAAATATCTTTGCACCCTTAAGCACAGAAAAAAATTGTAACAGACGAACATAAAACAAACTGTGGGAGGTAAACTAAGTTATACAGTATAAAGTGCGTTCAAGTAAAATATCTTTGCACCTACAGTATTATAAAAATAAACATTTCACAGGCACACATTCTACTTACGTTTGTTGCACATGCTTCCATTTTCTGTTGACTTTCAAGCCGTTTGAAAATAAAATTCACTTCAGAAAGAACCAATCTTGGCCCATTATCTCACACGTTTTTCTTATCTACATTTATTAAATACGAAAACAAGAATTGAGGAGGGTGTGAAAGATTATTTAATAAACATTTTAATACACTTTGAAAGCTGTTAATGCATATCTTATCCTTAAGCCCACGAAAATGCTGTAGCCATGCACATAAACAAAGTTTAAGTTACTCATCTTAAATAAGTAAAAACCACTTGAGACCTACACGAAACACATTTACTCATCCTAAACATGCTAAATTGCGTTAGGCCTACACAAAATATAATTTTAAACAATAAAAAAAAATTTGGCCTACATACATGATAATACACTAATGAAAACTTGCCATACGACAAACAAGCCATGCCTACTTCGCTTGAAAAAAATCTTTAATGGATATTTGTTGTTTTGATGCACTTTCTTTTTTCCTAATCGCGCTACGAATTTTTCTAACAGTGAGTTTATCCGCCAACGGTGTATCACTCTCTTGCTCTAAATAATTCAACAAATTTTCAGTCCATTCCAGCGCCGCCGAGTGCATAATACGTTTCTGTGGAATCAGGTCACCATCACTATCTTCCGATCCAGATGCGCTGTCATCTGATTCTCCTCCTGTTTGACTTTGTGCGCATTGTATTATCTCTGCATCGCTCAGCACCTCGTGACCTGGCAGGGTACAGTCTACCTCATACCATTCTGTAATACAGGCACTATCAACATCTTCGCACCCTTCCATGCCACGTAAAGAAACGGATAACTTTTCAGCCGAAAATTCTTCACCCTCGAACCCTGCAAAATCTTCAATTTCGATGTCTGGGAAGATTTTTTTCCAAGATTTAGATATGGTTGTGGGCTTGATTGAGTTCCAAGCTTTTGACACTCCATAAATTGCGTCCAATACAGTTAATCTTTTCCAGAACGTCTTGAGACCAGTGCCCTCGTCGATATGTCTCCTTAGAAGACTGCCCCTGTACAGTTTCTTCATCGTGGCAATAACACCTTGATCCATGGGCTGAATCAGTGATGTTACATTTGGTGGCAAATATTTGACAAATATTTGTCCATCGTCCGATTTCAAAACGTCTGCACAAGGATGTGACGGTGCATTGTCCAGTAGCAATACAGCTTT
>PNEQ01053629.1:0-13745 GCA_003012365.1 Medauroidea extradentata
AGAATTTTGCCCCACTTTGTTCCAGTGCCTTATGTGCATGTCTGCAGTTCTGCTTCATAGATATTGGCAGCGTGCCTTTGAACTGTGACGTTTCTCATTTGACTGTACCAATCACAATAAGGTTACTGTAACACCACACGTCTGTGATTTGCGTGTAAAACCCCACGACACACGAATGTCAAAACATCCAATCTCTGACGGTGAAGCAAGTCTGCAGACGTGCACACAAGTCACTGACACAGAGTGAGGCAAATTTCTTTTCGCGAAAAGTTCATGTCTCTACTTGTGGGCCATCACGGAATAAACAATAGAAAAATTTTTACCAGGCGGCATGTACCATTCCGATACGAAAACATTATTGTATGCTGTCCGCAAGTAGACAAGAAAAAATGTGTACCGTTGCTAAGGTAGGGGTCTCACTACTCGAGCTGAATGTCCTTTTTAGGATCATTGCGATTATCTACGTACAAATTACTGAAAATTTATTTTTATAATTCTTTAATATGTTTACTAATACTCCCGGAATCAGTCCCAAGTTGTTACATATGCATAACCTGAAGTCTCTATAATTGGTGAGCTTCTGTTTATTTGTGTTATACAGTTGGTATCTGCAAAAATTGCATGGTAATTATACGTTAGATATTGCAGATTTGAGTTGCATGGTTCTAAAAGGTGCCTTATCTACGAAAATCACAAAATGAGTATCCAATATGTATTCTAAAATTAAATTCTCATCTTTTAGAATTGTCAGGTTATTTCATAAAAAATTGTTGCCACGAATGCCAAGTGGAATCTGACTCAATTTCCAAAGTCTACCTTCCTTGTCGAGTCGTACAAGATGGCATCTCCCTCAAGCTACTCCCTAATCCTTTCCTTGATAGCTGATAATTGGAAAACTGAACAAATGGGAGAAAGCAGGATTTGGAACTGTGCGACTTACTACGTTGTATGATTTTATCGTAAGGTAAATGCATGTTACCAGAGAGGTAAAACTACGTATGTTAAACGAGCAGTGGCGGCTCGTTGGTTGTTGGCAGGTAGGGCTGTAGTTGCCAAGAGCTGTACAGGGTTGTGCGCTGGTTGACTCTACAGCCACTGACACGCTGATGTGCAGGTGCCCCTTACTACTGAGTGGTCACAACACATCTAGTAGCCGGCAAATATTTCATGGTCGTTTGTCTACGGCGCCTTCATCAAAAGTGTACAGTTCCGACTGCAGCCCCACCTGGCAACAACCCACGAGCCGCCACTGTAAACGAGTGTTCCTAAGTAATCCAAATAAGAAAACAAGAACAATAATACCAACATGGCTTGTGATTCCACATCCTAATTGTCAGCGTAGAAGTTGAAATATTGTGGAGGCATATTCAATTTTTTTTTTCGGGAGGCACGCTTCCTAAAGAATTTATTTTGTTAATCTGTGTAAATGAATTTTACACGCTTCTTTTCTGCACTATATAGATCAGGATCACTCGCTCAAATCCCCTCTCTCACCCTGTATAACGCACAAAACTCGATATTAATATTTACATAGAATAGTTACAAAGTGTAATATTTCATGTTATTGGTAATTATTTAAAAAATTATTTTCAAGTTGGAGAGGGGGCGAGGCTACGTCCATGATTGCCAGATATATAGAGCTACGATTTTGTGATGAAGAGATTTTTGTACTGTTTGATTTCAGTGCTATTTTTGGACATCTGTCGCTCGGTTTTACGGTTGGATGTTTTAACGCTTTCTTATCTTGGGGTTCTACTGGAAAATCATAGACTACGGTGTACAATAGCCTATTCTGATTGGCATAGGCGCAACTAGAATGAACATTTGGGGAGGGCACAACTCTGTGAATACTGTTATACTCAAGCTACCCCTCCCTAACTGTAATCAGTAACGTAGTCAGAATTTATTAACTTCAGACGGGGAAGGATGGCTACCCTGCGAACATTATAAAGGATCACCCGCCCCATCTTCAAGCGGGGGGTCCGGGGGTCCAAGGTGTAAGATAGTGCTATTTTAGCAGTTTTCATCGCTAAACATTGAATATTCTACTGGTAACAGTATCACTGATTATTCAATATTAAATTAATTGTAATTTTAAGACCTTGATTTATTGGGGGGGGGGGGCGTGCCCTAGTGCCCCTCTCTTAGTTGCGCCTATTCTGATTGGTGTAGTCAAACGAGAGACGTGTAAGACATGTTGCCAAGAACCATGACGCAAGGCTGCTGATGTGCACGTGAAGACATTTATCGGTGCAATAAACGGACGTGAGTCTTGCACGAGGGTGGCAGCAGTGTGTGTATGTGCAGGTGACTGGGGTGGGCCTGCTGTGCCTCAGCTCGTACGTGCTGTACCTGGTGCAGGGGGTGCGGGTCGTCGTGCCTCGCCCAGCCCTCGCGCCGCCCGTCATCCTGGCTGCACTCGGCGTCGTCGTCTTCCTGGTCGCCGTGCTGGGCTGGCAGAGCGCCGCCCGTCTACACCGCTGCCGCCTCGTGCTGGTGCGTCGTCGTCTCCAACTACTTGCAGCTATCATTACGTGTCTCCTATAATTTCAGCCAGTGGCGGTTCCTGGGTTTTTGCCAGGTGGAGTTGCAGATACTCGGAACTGTACACTCTTGATGAACACGCCCTAGACCAACCACCATGAAATATTTGCCGGCTACTAGATCTATTGTGACCACTCAGTAGTAAGGGGCACCTGCACATCAGCGTGTCAGTGGCTGTAGAGTCAACCAGCGCACAATCCTGTACAGCTCTTGCCAACTACAGCCCTACCTGGCAACAACCCACGAGCCGCCATTGGTTTCAGTACATTTTGACAGCTCTGGTAGAAGATTGATAGGTGACAGAACCACGAGTTTGTCGCAAAATGATTTTTGTTCCATTTTATTTCAACGCACACTAGTGCACATCGTCACCTCGGTTTAATGGTCATTGACAACGTGTTCTTGTACAGACACGTCTCTCATTTGATGAGCATAAATCAGAATAACGTTATTATTAAGGCCCGGTAGTTTCGCGAAAATATTTTTGCAGCATTTTGTATCAGTGCCTTACGTGCGCACCTGCAGCTTTGTTGTGGCCAGAGATTGGGTGTTTTAACTCCCAGCGTGTGGAGGCTAAACTCGCAAATCAAAGACGTGATGTGTGGCAGTTATCCGTGTACTAACTGGCACAGTCTAACGAATAACGACCCTGCACAAAAACACTCTGTCAATAACCATGAAGTTGAGCTGCAGGTGTGCACGTAAGGCACTGAAACAAAGTGGGGCAAAAATCTTTTCGCGAAAACTACCGGGCCCTAGTTATTATGACAACATACGTCTGTGGTTTATCGGTAGAATCCCCAAGACAAATCGCAGTTTAAACATCCAATCACTGAACATGAACCAAAGGTGCACATGTGCACGTAAAGAATCGAAAGCAAATAGCGCAAAAAAATTTTTTTCTCCGTAAAATCGTGGCTCTAGTGATAAATGAAATGTAATACACGATAGATGATAAGAAATAGAGGTTATATTGCATAACAGATGATTACTTTGCCCAGTTTCGAGGTTACTTTGCACCACTCATTTTTGTTGTAAGTAAAGACTTACACAATCTCAAATTGTTTATGTATTCGCCGTCCACAGCTTCGGTGATAAAAACACTTTAGAGTGTAGAGTAGCTTCATTAGAAATGCAATTAATATGATAGTGGAAAGTTACCTCACTTCACTGTAATTACTTTTGACATACTGAAATGCCACTCACAATTTAAAATATAATTCATGTATATTGTCACAATGCTAAAATTCGATGATTTATTTATTTATTGTTTTTTCTTCTTATCCATTCTAAAAATAGGTGGTAGCGTTATTTTGGTTTATAATTTTATTAAAGAGTGTTCCGTTTTCGGGAAGTAACTTCTTCACAGGTAGGATCGTGGATGATTAAGTTATACATCCCCATTATAATTTTAAGTTTTACATTTTCTACTACTCAATGATTTATCAACACGTTACAAAACTTTTAAAGATAACGTATTTCTCATTTTCTCTCATTCTTTCTTTTAAATATTTTTATTATTTTATTTGATCAACTCCCAGTCTCGACACATTTTTGGCTGGAGTTGCCGGGAAAATTCTTCGGCGGCCCAGCGTAGTTACTGGCGTATTTGTTACTAACTTCTTTCCACGTTTACACAGACAATTCAATTACATTTTATTGTTATTTGATTTTATCACGCCCAACCACCCGACAATGTGCGGAGACAATGACTTTTCAGGTTCATTTTAAAACCAAAAATGTCGTCTGATCACACAGTAAACAAGTACAAAACATAACAATTTAGTGCTATTAGAACTACCAAAGTTTACTAAAGTTGTACTAATCAAAGTACACTTTCCTAACAACCTTTATTTTTTCTTCATCACCTTCTCTGCCCGTCACGGTGAGAACTGTGCAGTATGTAGTCTTCAAAGGCGCTGTCTACCCCAAAACCCTGACGAGAAAAAGAATAGGGATTTGCATGTTAAATTACATTCGGTGGGAGCTCAATTACATTACACAATATCGCTTTCAGATAAAAAAACATCAAAACAATTTTCTGCATTAAGAAGATTACCACGGGAATTAATATGTAAAAAATAAATTAAATAATAATTAGATAGGGACTACTTTGAGTGTTATTGGGAATGAAAATTCTTATATACTCATAGTTTTAGGGAATTCTAAATTACTTAAAAAACATGAAGCAATGCGGATCGCACAGAGTTGAACAAAAATATCAGTGGTGGTATGCAGGGCCTATGTAGGTTTAACAGGTACTGAGTTCCACCTAATTAAATTTAACATGTAAATCAATACCTTTGACCTCGCCAGAGCTCTTGAGTAGACAGCGTCCTTAAGAGGAAACAGTCGCCACAATTTTGGATTATTATAACTTTTTCTTTTAAATTGCCCTGCAAATTAAAAAAAAAAAATCAGGCATCGACAAGTTAGAGGACATAGCTTCGTAAAATGGGCCTTTGTAACAAATCTCACTGAGAACATGTGCGTAATCTGCATGGAAAAACTGGCCATGAGACGCGAAATTTTTAAGTTTTGGAGGTGATTTTATGTAATTACAGCCGTTAGAAAATCTTACTTTTGAAACGCCCGCGAAATACTTCTCAACAACATGGCTGTCTGTGACGTCATCAGCCAGTACACCAGCCGGCACTTGGCGGGTCTGAAGCTATATTTTTGGCCGGACATGCGGCTTATTTATTTATATGGTGGTTTCAGCCACTGTGTACGGCGTATGTATTTATTCTACTCGCAAACCACGTTAGCAGTAATAATATTGTTAAAAACTAACAAAGGAATGGTTTCTAATAAGGCACTGAATCATTAATGTTTGCGAAACCTATAAATGGTGGCCGTAAAACATTTTTAAGTGAACAATAAGTTAGTGATCAAATTATTAAATGTCGTATTCTGTATCCATTTACCGTATAGTTTACGTAACGTCATAATACACTAGAGTCTTAGCAAACAATTTGGCGAAAGTTGCTCTGGAAACACTGAGCTGCTGAGCTGTGGTATCCGAGGAACATATAAACCCATATACATGATCTGGAACACGTATAAATAAATAATTTAAACAATAAGCAGCAGTTTTGTTCATCCCGTGATTATACCTAATATTTCTGCTAGCTTAGTATGTTTGTTTTAAATAATACATGCAAAACTATAGGAAAGCAGTAATGACCACTGTTAGAACTGAAGTAATATAAAACGTAGTGTAGGTTATGAAATACATGTGTCACTTTAAAATAATGAAAGGGCGTTTCAAGTATATTTCGCGACCGCAGCAACCGCAAGCCGTGAAAATATCGAGGAGCAACCCATAAAGATATAAACAACTGTTACCTATTGAATACATTTACTCTTTTGCTTTGTACTTATCCTTTATGGTAGTTCAACCTGATTTATGCATCAGCTGCACGCGCTGCCGGTGTTCATCCATACAAGTGCTAACCATGCTCGAAGCTACTTTTCTTCAATGGTCAGATGCCCACCAGAGGAAGCGGTACAGGTTGATGACGTGGAACCTGTGTTCAGTCAGCGCCGCGGCGGTAGCTGTTTTCATGTATGTTATATGTGTCGTATAACTGAACGAAACGCTTAAAAAATTCTTTCTATTATATTAATATATTTCCTTGTAGTTTTATGTGAATATATTTTAAAATAATTTTAAATTTCACGCAAGTATCCCGCTGGCATTCCTCGACTGCTTTTGCTCGTTCCGTTCATGTAATCACCCGAAAAGGAAAAAAGTTGTTTCCTCCTGATTGATAGTTGTAAAAAATTAAAAAAAAAGTTGTTTCCTCTTGATTGAAAGTGGTAAAAAATTACCAAAAGTAGTGATGATGTGCCTAAGTATTTAAAAATAACGCATAAGAATGTAATATATTTGCCATTTCGGACAGAAAATTGAGATAAACCTCCTTGTATGGAACTTATGGCGGAAAATAAGGACTACAATGGTTGCTACTGATCCTCCTTAATACTAACAAACTCACACTCTAAATAGTAATCATCGTATAGTCACTGATTGCTAGTGGTTTTTCAAAGATTCCGGATGAAACATTTCATTCTCATAAAATCAGGCTAAACACATGGTTCTTCACACAACTGAATAGCTAAAACCCAGTCATTACTGTGCAGCCTGGTTGTTAGTAAATAGTCTTCGACAGTCAATACAGTACTCTCGAAAACAAAAGGTTTTGTATATTTCAAATCAGATTAAAAATAACCACCTTTTAGAGCAAGCCTTTAACAATGTTTGTGATTAGTATGAGTCTTCATCTTAACTAATTCCCATTATGCCTATTATAATGTATGAGTGACTATTTTGTCTACAAAACATTCATATGTAAGTGTAAATAGGAATTTATTTTTGTTTCACTTCTTGTTCAAATCTCTGTGCCTTCAAATGTCGTTTGTTAATTAATCATTTATCAGCCTTTGTTAAGTATTTTGTATGTAGTTCGGTCTATTTTGCCTTTAAATTTGTGAATTCTGCATATAGCTTGTAATTGTTCAGTACTACACCTTGATAACTTTTAATACATTACGCTGTGTGTGTTCAGAGGTTCACAAATAAATACAAATAATTAAACGTAAAACCACTAGTAATCAGCGAATATTCACTAATTCCGATTTAAAGAGCAGACTTCTCAAAAAGTTAATCAGTGAATATTCGCTTATTTGGTTTCTCGCTGATGTAATTAGTCAATAAAGAATCATTAACAATTTGTGAGTATTATTATTTATATTTACAGTGTAGTAATACACTAACCCGCATTGGGGATGGACTATGCTTCAATTCCCTACACGATTGTCCTAATTTTTGTTTTTACGATCAAATCCCGGCATCAAAACCCGTCGGAGGAAGTACAGAATAGTGTCATGTAAGTAATGACTGCCCTTGCCTGGTTATTATATGACACAGAGTTTAAATAGTTCAGCAGGCAACCGTCTTGACCGGTGTATCGGTTTTTAGGTTATGCCTAGCAGGTTTATAATGATTTCGATAGTATAAAAAATCTACATCTCTTTAGAAAATATACTACATTGTAATGTCACTTATGCACATTTTTAACCTAATTTTTGTAATAGCAATAAACCCCGTATATTTTATTGGAGTTTAGCAGCCAAAATGTCATAAAATCTGTTATAAAATATAATTCAAAATCCATTAAAATATTTTTGCAGGCATCGCGTGACTGTATAGTCACTCATTTTGTCAAAGTACAGTGTTAGAAACCAGTTGAGTTCGTTGTGGCAAATGTCACTTAAACTACCTTCAAACGTGAATATTTTGGCTGCATGGGTAACACTGACCGACTCAAGATATTTGTTTTGGGACCATTTGATGAAGACATAAATACGTACAGTTACGTACTTAAACCCTTACGTTTAGCCAATTTAGATACAAAGTTTTTCAAATTCTTCTCCAAATGACACCAAATTAAAAATTTCGAGTCGGCCAGTGTTACCCCTGCAATCAAAGTATCCACGTTTGACGGCACTGTGCATGGTTTGGAAACGAATGAAATGGCGTATGTGCGAGCAGTTCTCGACGTTGCTGGTGTTGCTGCTGCTGGTGGAGATGGGCACGACGGCGTGGTGTCTGGTGCTGAGGGCCGAGGTGTTGGGCGGCATCACCCAGCTCATGGACAAGACGTTCGCCGCTAGGAAGGGTGACAACTCCACAGCCGCTGCCTGGGACTCCATGCAGAGGGAGGTACGCCCATATAAACCTTATATAATGTTCACTCAGTGTCGTTTTTATATTGACTCTACAGACATGGACTAAGGTAGGTGGACTTTACGTCTCGTCGGTGACATACAACATGCTACAATGACAGGGGCCGTGGCCTTTGTTGAGGAACAATTTCAGCATTCGCCTGGGACGATTTCGGGAAACAATGGAAAACTTAAATTAGGATGGCCGGAGCTGGGAATCGAATCTGGGTCCTCTCGAATGCGAGTCCAACGTGTTATCGTTGCACCACCTCGCTCGGTTTGACATGGACAAAGGTTAATTGTTATACTGGTTAGGAAAATTTTTAAATAATTATTGAAATAAAAAAATCATATACACACTTTTTTCTATTACCTATTTATTCCTTACTGCATGCACCCCATTGCAAAATTTGTATTGAACAGACAAACTGATAAGAAATCGAGTTAATAAAACGCGGTAAAATAATAAAGTGTATAGATTTTATTGTATATTGTGTAAGCATATTTTTAAGGAGGAATAAATTACTTAACTGAGGCAGGAGTCCGAATCGCTATAAAGAAAATTGTGAAAATATAGAACATTTAACCATTGGTATGTCAAATGCTACATGGTTTTAATAGTGGCTTACAAAGAACCATCCTGAATGGTGTACTAGAGAGCAAAATCACAAAGATATATTTTTTAGGAAATTATGTGGATTTTGTAGACGTTCGCTTATGAGTTTCTTTTCCTCTTACGGACATTTTTTTAATCTCTCATAGCGTTCTATAACGGCATATGTTTAGGTATTTAGAGTCACGTCCAATTTAGGTAACTTAAGTTTCACGTCTAGCTCTCGTCTATACTTCCTTTCAAAACTTTTGCTGTGCTTGTTGCACTTCTTCCAGAATCTCAGATACGAAGATACTTTTTTTTATTGCAGTACTCCGCACTTTCCGTGAGTCAGCACCATCGCCTGATAAGAGAGCAAATCACGTGCTGCAATATTTGTTCCTTACTCTTCGTTTTGACAAATAAGCTGCAAGCTGCACAGATCTCTTCAAGTCATATCTGGGCGAGAACATTCAGCGCTTCACCAAATAGATTCTGATACTAGTTCAGTGAAAGAACAAAAACATGGGCACCTACATTATGTTTGTGGCACTAGCACATTCTCAAAACCTGCTGTTAGTAACGAGAATAGACAAACAAAATATACTTGTGATATTTAAAACGAAAAATGTGGGGTGCAATCGATTTTAAACTAACTTACTGCTAATATAGATACTTGAAACTTTAATTTTATCTATAGAGTCAGATTTTCAAGTGGCATCCGGTACCTCAAACTCCAACTTACTAATATCTAAATTACTTTTTATTTATATTTTAAGTATTTTAAAATTATATTGCCTGAATATATTTCAACTTTCACGTATCACACGGCGAAGCACATTTCAAATTCCGAATTTTCAAACACATATTTAAAATGCCAGACGACGTGCCCGGAAATATGCTTGATTGACAATGCAACGAACACAATTACATATGGCCGATTTTTTTAAATATAAACTACGCAGCTGTATTATTATACGTTCTTAATACGCCATTATATATATATATATATATTTTTTTTTTTTTTTAACTTAACATAAAACCGAACTTTTATTACATAATCAGACTGATTTAATGCTCTTCTATTATGCTGGTAGAATCCGACCCTGTTATAATCTAAGCGTTTTATTTATTCCTATACCGTGACTGGGCTTTGAACCGAACATTGCCGAAGGACAGAGATCTCTCTTAACCATCAGCATGAAACAGCCCCTTTAAACGATATACCACAATAATGGCGAATCAAAGTAAAAAATTACATGTTACGCAACCATTAAAATTGTAAAAACCACTTTGTCAAATGAAATAATTCACATTAATGTATAGGCTACGTAACCTAAAGTTTATTAACTTACAACGTAATATTTTAAAACTTTAAAAATGGCAAAAATACAGGGAAAATGTTTGGAATTTAAACCATTTTTTTTTTTATTAACAAATGTTGATCACTGTTAGTTTTCACAATATTTAGTTACGTAACCCATGATATATTATTTTGTTGTAAATTATTTCTTTTAAAGCCCGGTACACATTATTCTTAATTCAGTACTCATTTCCTTACTACTAAGTTCTCGTCATAAACGTCGATTGAGATTTTGTAAATGAATTTGGTAGCAAAATGTATCTGTTGTGTACTGTTTACTTCTATGTTTCAGTACATAAAAGAGAAAAATACATTTGTAATGTTGTTTGTTAAGTTCCATAAATTACAACAGTAAAATTGCCGAAAACTATTTCATAGCAAGACTCGCATATAGTTTCCAAATAAGTGAAACTATCTTGTATTATTTAGGTTTTAAAACATCCGACAGTCGTGTGTTTAGTAGGAAACATAAATGTTATTTCTATTCAAAGCATATTGGCAACCCTGCTTGCGAATGTCGCATGCGCGGTAACTGAAATCAAATACGGATTTCTGTCTGAAACCAGCGTCGTTACGGTATACACTGCCGCAGTAAAAATTTACACGAGCTTGGTACGGAATGTTATACTGAATTATGAATAGTGTGTACCGGGCTTAAGTAACAGAACGGGTTTTCACAGTTTGCATGGCAGCATAAAATGCAAGTTTTGACTCTGACGCACAGTTTTTACAAAACTAAGCTAGCTAAAATCATTTTGTAATGAGGAGACTGGATTCACAAGTATCGTCTACAGAACTAATACTGTTTCGTAAAAATATAATATTTTGATACTGAACCCACTGGAACACCCTCAACTGAGGGCTTTAGTGGCGTCCCCCTGTATTTAGAATTTTAAGTGCATAAAATTAATTTTTGTATTTTGTTATTTAAATACTGCTAACTAAAGCATATAAAATTGAAGTTTTGTTATTAAAGTTTCTAATTTACACACGCTTAATTAATAAAGAAGATGCAACAAGGTTACTGTCGCCGAAAAAAATCTTGCGGCCCCCCCCCCCCCAAGAAAAACCTGAAATGACGCCCCTGCTGTTAATACTTCTAGAGATCATGTAATTATTTTTTAATTATAAAAACTTTCGGGATTGGGGGAGGGTGAGTGTTATGACCTCCCTTGTCTATGCCTGGCTGCACCACTGCAGTGTGTGCTTGTGTGCCGGCAGTTGGAGTGCTGCGGACCGAACGGGCCGGTGGACTACAGGTCCGAGGGCGCCGTCCCATGGACCTGCTGCTCCGTGGACCCGACTACATCTTCTTCTTCCTTCGCGGGAGACTGTCATCACGTGCACCAGGGAGGTTGCCTGCCCAAGGTCAACCGCTTCGTCCAGGCCCGCCTTCTCGAGGCCGCTCTCGCTGCCGTCGCAACCTTTCTGCTGCAGGTATACTTACAGTCCTGCTTGGCCGTCTGTATCAAGTCCACCTTCCGGCCACTTGTGTTAATTTTATGATTACCGTAAGCGGGATTGGAGGGGGGAGGGTGGACATTAGACACACCAGGTGACTTTGGGACACTTTTATACAATATTTGTATCCAATGAGTGTCAACTGTGAGCACATAAATATTCACTAAATATTCATGTAGGCATTTATTATTGGAATTTATCGAAAGTAAATTTCCTTACCTTACCTAGGAGCTGCCATGTATGCGAAAAATATTTTCTTCAAATGTCACAAAGTCACTGCACGTGTCCAAAGTCATCTCGGCTTAGTAAGCTATTCGGGGAACAAAAAAATCCGTAAATTATAAACCTAATATAAAAATATTTAATTGAACTTCATTCATTCCTTCCAATTCAACATAAAAGAAAAAAAACAAATAATTTTCGTACATACAGATTACCTTGACTAAACTAACTTGTAAGAAATATTCTTTGAAATATATAAATATTATTTTCATTTGATAAGAGTCGCATCTAGTCCGTGAATTGCCTGTTGAGTAGGCCTCTTAGGGCCGATTGCACAGCCATGATGAGTAAAATATAACGTCTCTTTGAATGAAATGTGAAAAATTTTCATTGCAGAGACGGAAAGTGAGTGAAATCTAAGGAAGAACTGAGCATTTCTTAAGGTGTCGTCAGACCTTCCTTAAGATTTTCACAAGTTGCAAATCAATGATGGCGGCCGTAAATACAGGTTAGAATGCCACGTGGGGGAGAATAATATTTTTATTTTGAATTTGTTGGTAATATTTTAGAGGAGGAACACAACCATGGTGTAAATAAAATACTGCATTGGCATCTACAACATAATTAATATTCATTATAAATGTTTACATGAAAGTGGTTTATTTTTAAATGTCACTTTTGTTTTCCAACAAAGTGGTTACGATATCATTTTATGAACAAAATCAACGCTGTATTTTTATCATTTTTATTTTGCATTTTTTTATCTTTACAGTATGCGAATCACTAAATAAAAATCCTCAAATCGTTGTCATGTAAGTTTTGTACGTTATAAATGGAAAATAATATACATTTTAACTACAGTCGTAAGTCGATATGAAGATAAATTGTTTTTCTCGCGAATATTGTGGTAACATTACATCTCACCTGAGATATCTTAGTATCCTGACTGTCCAATGCGAACAAAAAAATGCTCAGATTTTATTCAAGTTCTCCTTAGTTTTACCTTTACCTCAAGGTTTTCCTCACATGTCTCTGCAATCGACCCTTAGGCCTACTGTTAACATTTGTACCACCAGTCACAACGTACAACAACATTTTTGTACAATACGGTGAGATGTACATCCCAGGTACATTTTAAGAGCCAAATTGTCGGCTAATATTGCATCAATCTTGTACAACTCACAAGAAGATGGTGCCCTTACAACTCTCAAAATTTACTGAATTTATGTGAAACAGAGTAGGCCTACACCAGAGATCCGTCATTCATTAGTTATTCAAATTTATAGAACCTTTCTACCCACTGATACAAAATATTTTTAAAGTAAACAAACTTTCTGTATAATTTACTGCAATATGAGAATAAATTAGGAGAAGTAGATCTAAATATTTCATATGATCGTCGCCTGCATGGAGTTAACACGGCGGTAGAATAGAGTGAGCTCTAAGGGCGACACTGGCCCAAGCAACAAATGCCAAATCGCCACTAGTCGCCAAGCACTGAACAAGCGTGCAAGCTTTCCTTCGAACTACTTTATAAAAAAGGTCTGTAAGCAGTAACGATATAATTTTACTGGTAGGAAATATGTAGGGAATTTACATTGTTTGTTTTATTCCATCCGTATGATCTTGTATTTTCGTATATAATGTTACAAATACATTGGGCAAGTAATGACATAAATTATATAATATAAAGTTATACATTTATGTACAATAATAATATTTAACTATATTAGTTCCTTGCTTGAATAAATGTTCAGTCACCAATGGTTGGACAATTTTTTCATTAATCTGAAACAAAAAGAAAAGCTATAGAGACACGTCATATGCACTGTA
>PNEQ01053629.1:13845-29589 GCA_003012365.1 Medauroidea extradentata
GGCATAAGTCGAATTATTACCCATTGAGACTTGTGTTTTTCTTACGGCTATTGGCAGGCGTTCAATAGGGCACAATTCTCATTATATTAACACGATTCTTTAGCCTTTGCACCTCCTTAACTAAACAGGAAGAATTACGTAAATGCCATTATATTTTTATATGACTTATGCCCTTCTTACCACCCTATAAAGATATATGTATGTAAGTTATTTAATTTTTATGATCTCAGTACTCTTCTACTGAGTAAAAACGTGTTAGGAAAAAAAAGTCCTTGCAGTTTCTTTTTGAAGAGGTTAGGATCTGAGAAAAAACCGTTCTTGTAAATGTTTTGGCAGTTTGTTAAAAATGTGACTATCTGAGTAGTACGGTCATTTTTGTACTAATTTTACATTTACAGAGGGCATGTGAACGTGTTTTTTTTATTTCTAGTGTCGTGTTTGTGAAATAATTCATTTTTCTGAAAAATATTGTAGTTCTTTGACATAAATGAGAGTAGTGAATACACGTAGTCACATGATCAAGGGAAGATCTGAGTGCTTTTAAAATGTGGTTTACGTAAGTCTATTTTCTACTGTTCATTATTCTAACTCCTTGTGCATAGAAACACTTTTTACTGTCAGTGGAATTGCCCCAAAATATGATGCCATATATCATGATGGAGGGAAAATATGCGAAATAGACCAGTTCTATTGTGTCCTTGTTTAAGATTTCAATAATGTCATCTAAAGCAAAACAAGCAGAACTGAGTTTTGGTAAAATATATTCAGTGTTAGATTTCCAATTTAGAAAAGTATCCACTTGTAGGCCAAGAAATTTAGTTTTAGTTGTTTCATTATTTTTTTCTGCATTACTGGTGACATCTATGTCGATCCGTTTGCTGTTTTATGTATAGAAACATTCGCAATGTGTTTTGTTTATGTCAAGGTTTAATTTGATGGCAACAAACCACGAATTCAGCTCTGTAAATGTGATACTTGCTATCCGTCTGAGTTCTTCTACTGAGTCGCCAGAGACTACGATACTCGTATCATCAGTAACTAAAATGGGTGTAGCGTTAGGGTTAAGTGAACATGGTAAATAATTTATATACACTAGGAATAATAGTTGATCTAAAATTGACCCCTGCAGTACTCCATATGTTATTTTCCCAGGTTTTGAACAAAATGTATTATGAGTATCTTTGACACATACTTGATGCTATCTGAAAGGTATGAAATCATCAGTTTGTCAGTTATTCCTGTAACACAGTAAAATTTTAATTTTTCTATGAGCGAGTTATGATTTACACAGTCAGAAACTTTAGTGAGGTCACAGAAATTTACAATAGAAGACAGTTTTTTATCTAATGAATTTAGAATACTATTTGTGAGTTTGAAAATTGCATCATTTGTTGATGTATTTTTCATCAGCATCAGCATACATGTATCCTCTCTCTACCTTTAAGGTATACGTTTATATTTCTGCAAAACGTTATCCCGCGAAAACTGCCCAATGGCACTTAACTTCAAGTGACTGCTTTGAAAAACAAATATGTTAGAGGGCACCATCAACAATGGTTGTGCTCGGGAGAAATCAGTCTTAATGCCACGTAAATTACTTTCATTTCATTCTATTACCCTCTTACATTTAAGAGTCTGTAATTACCACACAACGTCAACTTTGTTGTGACAGTAAATAAAGTCCAGGCAGAGTCGCTGTTAGAGGAAGGGACAGACTGTTTTTCGCATTGTAATATATGCGTCCATGATGCCTATATTACAGTTATTAACGTTTACTAAAATTATATTTATTAAGTTAATTCCTCAACGCTTTAACTTAGTTCACTATCCTGTTATTTATTTTATGAACTGTAATTAACGATAATTATTGTAATTTTTTTATTATTATATAATCGATCGTGGTATTATACGTAAGACATGATATTTTTCCAAAAGAAGGAGTTATTAGGTTGTTTTATAGTTTATATATCTATGATATAAGCGGTATTGTCAAATAAACTATAAACCAATACCGGACAGCTAGAGCGCTTTGTTATCAAGTCAACCGACCAGAGAACTGCACCCTACATTCAATTGATTTCATACTTAGAGCATGTATAACTAGATATAGTTTTGTTGCCTTTGTTGTGAAACCGACATGTAGCGATTGGCAAAATATACGAAAACCGCTACAAAATAATTAATGTTGTGATATCCATTTGTAAAGACCTTGACAACTGAGATTTATAGACTACTGAATAGTTTACAATCAATAAACAACAGATTCATTTTTATTCGTTCTTTAAATTACTGGAAAACGAAAATGCCAAGCCAATGTAAACAGTACATGTAAACAAACGCTTATTTTACACGAAAATGAACGAGAATCGATGGATGCTGGTAATATGCGACAGCGAATCATTCTGCATATGCTGCTTTAAATATGAGTGATATTTAAATACAATATGCTCACCATTGTGTAGTAACAAATATGAAACTTGTTTCACTCGGTGCCTATCAACAGCTGATTAGATCTAGGAATCACTTCACAGCATGGCATGGGATAGAAAATCAGCTCTCTAGTTGTTATCTATGCTCTAAGATTTCATATGTACGCTGCCAACATAAAAATTCTAGAAAAAATTTTTTCTACGGAGAAAATACTTTTGTTGCACGGAGAAAATAAAAAATAGCAGTACAATAAATACATAAAAATTAAATCAAATAGGATGAAATAATAAAATACAATAATTATACAAAAATAATATCAAAATATGTGTTAGTTTCACTTCATACCACTAGGTTATTTTTTCACAAGTTATCTCTTAGTATTTGCATAGAGATGCCCGGTATTAGTCTCTAGGGTATTTTGTATTGTCTTTAGAGCAAGGAAGAGGGGAGTTCATATACATAAAAATAAAGAATAAAAATTATTTGTATTTAAAAAAGTTATTGAATTTTTTAAATGTTTATTTTAAGTTTCAGAATTTTTTTAAATACAAATAATTTTTATTCTTTATTTTTATGAGCATGACATTGTAGCCTGCAATGTCTTTATCCACTGTGATTTTTTTTAGTTTGGTACATCAGTTGATTTTAGTGCAGTGCAAAAAATGACTTTAACAAGTCATTACGCGAAAACTATGAGAGATAAAAAAAGTTCATAAGAGCCAAATTTAGTCACATTTTGTGTCTAAAATAATTTTAAAAAATTATTTGCTACAAATAAAATAAAAAATGGTGATGAAAATTGCGGTATACCGCGCCCTTAATCAATATACGCATGTTATTCTTTTTAGCGTACACATCTATAATTTACAGAAATATATTGTAACCGGCGTTTAGCCTTTAAATGTAAATAAATAATAGGTATATATTGTAAGTTAGGTTAGCATAGTCGTAGAAAGCCAGTTGAAAGTGCATTGTGATTAGGATTGTTTGTTTTATGTGACTCAATTGCAAAACTTTGTTTAAAGTAATTAATGTGTAATTTAGTTTTGAGTACTGGCAAGAGGTGCAGTATGACCAGAGGGTTGTGGCATTGTGTCACGGCAGATTGGCGCTTAAAACAGCAGGGGAGGGAAAGTTTGGAAACCGTGGGGTGAAAGCGAGCGAACAGCCTTGAGCTGACGAGGGACGCACAGCTTGGAGGCTGAAAATTAGGGCACCGAGAGGCGTGGTTACGCCCACCCCCTGCTGTGCAATTTAATATTAACTTTATAATCATTCATCAGAAATTTATAAAATTTTGTAAATAAGTTCAAAGAGATATTAATGTTAATGTGTGAATTAAAAAATAAATAAATTGATACGGGGGAATGTCACCCACTATAGACGCGATTGGCTGAAAGTTAAAATGGGGGCGCCACGTAGGTGCGAAGGCGAAAGTTAAGGGGGACTCCAGTGGCGACCTCCGCGAAGGGTGGACACGTCGCGTGGAGCCCCGCGGACATTTGTGGGAAGCCGCGGAGAACATTGACTTCTGCTGTAACCTTCACGAAGACTGGACGCGGGTCGATTAGCGGAAATTCGCGGGAAGCCACATATAAAACTGATTCTGGCCGCGACTGTCACTAAGAGTGCGATATTTGCGGGAAGTCATGGTTAAAAGCCTTAAAACGATACTCAGTATAGCATATCATCTCTCGTGGGACTGACGGAACAAGTTCAGGGTTCCGAAGTGTCGAAGTAAATAAACGGACGGTGTTTTTAATCAATAATAATAGATCCCCAAACAATATTGAAAGAGAGAGGATATAACAATATATGTGGTATTATTCAATATCATGAAGATAATATGAAATCCTGCTAATGCAATTATATTCGAACATTATATATTACAAAAATGCATAAATTTAGTTTGTATGTAAATTCGAAAACATAAAAAATTAAACCTGTTTGATTTGTTCAATAGAATTTTAAAACATATTAAAAATATTTTTATAATATGCACAAGTATATGTGGGCTTTTCAAATCAAGGGTAGATATGTGAATTCACTATTATTCACAATCCAGAAAATAATATAAAATTCTTTGAACATATTTTTTCCACACACACACACACACACACACACACACCTATACGGGACTAGCGTATCTTCTGAGGACCGCCGAGTTTAATGTCATTATGAGGACCTCTACAAATTAATCGTCAATGTTTGACAAATGTATATCAGTGAGATGGGGCAATTTTTGTGATCCTATACACACAATGACATTTTGGAAATCAAATTATTTGTAAGATTTGTGTATGGCAGGGTGGATTTATTGTATCTCACGAGGACCATGTGTTTGACCAGCCGATACGAGGTCCAGGGAGAAATAACGAACTTTTTCACACAGTGACTTGGAACAGACAAAGTGAGGACCACTCAGTTTTTAACGGAAAACTGTACACAGCCTAGTCGACAAGATGCAAAATAAGGACCCATGTTCCCGGCTACTTAATTTATACACAGCTCAGGTAATAAGGTTAAAGTAAGGACCAGGTACTGTTGTGATATAAGCATGGCTAGACTGCTGTGGTTTAAACAACTGCATACGACGTTTTGTAAGCCTGCCTTTCAGTTAAGTTGTCCTTGTAATATTCTGGTTATGTGTGCACTATGGAATAATTTGTTAGGTTGTAACTATTCCGATTGAAATGTACACCTCATGGGTATAGCCAGGAGACTCTGTTAAGGTTTTACAAGGTGTAGTGTGATATTCTTTACCACAGTGAGTTATAACTTCCCTACAGTATGTCTAACATTAATAATATAACATAAATTCATACCTTTAGAGAGCCCCTCAAGTAAACGAGACGATGCATTTGAAACTAAGAGTACATTGTAAACTAAATATATTAACAATAGTATTTTACTCTATAACTAACAAGCCAATCAGATATCAGTCATTTCCAATTATTTATTTTTCTTAATTCTACATTAAATTGCAGTTTTATTCGTAGAAATTAATCGGTGAATTTGTCTAGTTCACTGAACTAGAAACGTTTGCAAAAGCGTAGTAGGTATAACATATTGGGTAGTATTGGTCAAGTGATCAGATATACTCAGTCATTGTATGTTTAACAGTTTTCCGAGCGTACGTAAATTCGAAGAGTAGTATTTTAGCGACAGATTCACAATAATTGTGTGTCAAAATCTGCAGAAGCTATGTATTTCAGTCGCCGGTCTGACAGACTTGTATTATTAGACCGTGTTAAAACAGTGAAGAGTATCTTGTACAGTATACGTACAATTGTGAACTTGTATACTGTACAAAAATGCTGGAGCCAACCTCCAAAATGTACGTATTACTATTCATAAGTGAAAGTTATCTGACACATAATGACTGCTTTTTTTCATTAACAGAGAGTTTATTATATGTTACTAAATTTTAAATGTTGAAAACTTATGTTTGGAAGTCTTTATAATTAATAATTGCATAATTTATTCCTTACATGAATTAAGTTCTTTGGCGACATTTTTACATGATAAACTCTTCCAGGTTTCTCGCCCGACAAAAATTCTACGTTCCGACATCGTATTATTTGTGAACATTCACTCAAACGCCGTAAAACATATTTTCGTTCATGTATAGGTCCTACACGCTAACTACATATGAACTTAAGCTACCGATGGCCACCTATTGGCCTGTTTCACCAGCCTTCGTCAAACCCACCATGATGGCTATTAAGCTGACAGTTCTTCAAATGTTGGTAGTTTATTAAGTTTAATTATTTAATTAAGTTCATTTCTTACGTGAAAGTTTGCTGGGAACTTTTTGCTTGGACACTGCTTGTTTACGGACACGGGTGATACGGATAGCATTGTGACGTTAATCAGCGTATTCTCGTTTAAGGACACGGTTGGTAAAACCAAATATGGAGAAAAATATCCATTACGACGGGTGTTGTTAAATGAGCAGAGAGGTTGAGACACGGTATGGACACAAGTTTAATGGACACTCGTTCTAAGTGACAGTATCATATGTTTTTCTTAATTTACGAGATGCCTAGCAGTTGTAATTTACAGATTTTTTTTTTCACAACCGTTAGATAATGTAAATGTCAGTACTAGAATAAATTATTTATCAAGCTATAGCGATTTGTTAGGGAATGGTAAGAAAGTTAATCATTATATTTTAAACATAGTCAGTAAACTATGTAGGCCTACGTATCTAGTATACCTAGAATGTACAAAGCTTGGCAAGGTAAACGTGTCTGGGAGAGGCAGCAGGCGAGGGTTGCAGTGTGCTTGTCCAGGAGCAGAGACTCTGTTGCCAGTCCCACGCTGCAAGCGGAAGTGACGTCTCACTGGACTGTCAGCTGGGCGACAACCGACCAGTGAGCTCGGCATACACACGCTTGTCCTCGCCGCTACTGTTCTCTTGATTAGTAAGGGTGCAGCCTACCTGCGTGTTACAGACTCACAAGTGACGGAGCTATAAGGGCGACATTGACGTGCACATCAAGTGACGCTTCTCCACGAGTCAAACACTGAACTAGCGTGAAATATTAACATTGATTTCATTTTACTATGGGACTATAAGAGGAGCCTTACAGGTTTTAAATCCCCACGTTTGACGTATGGAAACAGTGGATCAATAAGAGCCAGAGTACCACGCTCAACGGGAAGCATATCGCCTCTATTCACAGCGCATCCTACTAGCATATAAGGTTTTTCCTTGTAGTTTTTTCCTACGCGACTATAAGCAGTGACCCAACAATCTTATATTTTGATAGTATGAAGTAAAGGTCAACGCATTCTTCTCGCTTTGCTCTTCACGAATGCAGGTGGTATTTTCGAAGTAACAGCAGTCTAAAAACAGCTGTTTTTAGCAATTTTGATACGCTCAAAAATCGTGTTTCTAACAAGCGTACTGAATATTTAATACAATTGAAGCTTGGTTTAGGTGTATGTTATTTTCGTGATAAACGTAATATGAATAAGTTAATCGGTTTCGCGTAAAAAAGAATACGTGTGATACGCTACAACGCCGTCCACACGTCTGTAGCAAAGTTCACTGCATGGTCCAATCTGAGTTTCACATACATTCGGTTAGTACATTTCCAAGTACGGCCTTCTCATATGGCCATTTCTAGTTATGTAATAGGGCTTAGAAACAGTGCTTTTAAGAAAATGCCGTTCAAATAATGATATTCCGTCCTTGTCCGAAATGTGTTTCTTTTCGTACATTGACACAATGAGCACATACGGAATAGTTTCGTTAAAATAACCATATTTGCGAACATATTGTAATGCATTTGAAGCGCGGGGGCATCATTTTAACCTGTTATCCTAGTAGTTTTTGTATTTATTTTGTTACTGGTTTTACACGTTAATTCTTTTGTAATCGTTATGTTTATTGAGCGCGCTGCGAAGACTTTCTCTTAGCGACTAATTCATAGTGTACATGTTGTAAGTAAACCAATCATAAAATTGATAGCAATACCAAAAATGCCAAATCATCAATAAACTTGTCATCTAATAATACAAGGGATCACATTACGCTGGCGCAATAAGTATATTCATCTATAACCACAGTAAATGCCTTCGTAGTATGATAAATTAAAGAAACAACGTATTAATCAATAAAGTGGACGTCCAAAAATCGTTGACGACATGATATTAGGCACGAAAGAACCACACATATATTGTTTGTAATCACCACGAATGTAAAGAAACTTAAAAATAAAAAAAAAGCAGCTACTCAAAACTCTTTAGTTACACTTACAATGTATTGCACTACCAGATTCAAACAAAGTTATTGGAAATAATTTTGACTGTTAGCCATTTATATTTATCGTTTTGATCCGACACTCACGACTGCCCCCCCGTAAAACTGACAGTATGAGAAACAGTTGTTTCTCATGTCAACCCGTGTAAATTTAAAGTTTGGTCTTACCGCTATACGTATCATCATTGCAAAACACACTTTTTTTTTTTGGAAAACTGTAGAGTGGAATTTCTAAACGATCTAAGTGCCAAAAATATGCTTTCGAGAAGAAAGGGGAAACCAGCGATGCAAGAGTATGTGTACCGTAGCTACATATGGGACATGCAATCTTTCAACGAACATAAAAATTATTAGGACGATAAATTATAGGGAATTAGTTCTTACAGCAAGACATTGGCACTGGCACATGGTTATATTGAAGTAATTAACTAAATTCGGAGTCTTATGGAACTTAGATCAATTAGAATTTCCTCTCTACAACTGTTGTCTCTTAACTTTCTCTTTACTAACTCCTGTTCTTTTTTTATAATTATTAGTGTTACAAAAAAAAGTACCTATCATGCTTTTTAAGATTCTTAGAAGACCCCAAAACCCCTTATATTAATTTAAGTATCTTGGAAGTTATATTTATGTTGATATCATTCTGAGTCAAAAAACAAATCGGTATAGCAACATGTATAAAAGATACACAAGCATGATTAAAAACACATTTGCGTCTTCTCGAAACTGTGTGGGGTTGAATTTATAAAATTAATTTTATAGTTTTTGCCTAAGACTCTTAGTTGTCTCCTTAAAACTATGTATGTCCAGGACCAAATGTTGACATTGAGCATTAATATGTCGCATAGTTTATTCAATCTCTAGTCTGGATTTATTTACTTGGACATACTCCATTGCGAAATAAATGACTGTCAAAAGAAAACTAAAAATAAGACAAGAAAACATAAATAAGCAGAGTATGCTTTAGTCATCAGGATACATACACAACATGAAATTCCAAAACTGGAATCTGGTCAGATAAAGCAAGGAACAAACAGAAAATAAAATAAATTACAAAAATGTAAAAATAGCTAAGTTGACATGCGACACAACGATGAGACGAATCAAAAACACAAACAGAAATTCAGTAAACAACATAACGATGAGACTAAACAAAACACAAATATGTCGAACACAAACAGAAAAAACAACAAACGACACAAATTATGAGACGAAACAAAACACAGTAGTTTTCCAAACTGTCAGTATTAACGATGTTTCGGGAACTGGAATCTGTTCCCGTCATCAGGTAGACACACAGGTTCAGGAACACGAGTGCGACTGATGAGGAGACTGGAAAAACCATGGGTTTATATAGGGTAAAGCCCCTTATCGTGCTCAGACAATTTTGTGTCGTTTTTTTTTCTGTTTATTAAATGTGTTTTCAATTAATCGTCGATATATATTGTACCCAGCAGGCTATTTTATCGTGTTATTCACGTACAAGAGACACCATAAAGTAGTTTAAAACGTGATTCAAGGGTTTTTCGAAATTTAGTCTCTCAGATAGCGAAAAGACCTGGAATATGTTTTAGATAAATCCTCGATGTATACAAAACCCGTCGAGATATTCGGTTTATTTTTGCTTCAGGGTGATGATTAGGTAGTGACCGCAAAAATTATTTAAGGATTTGTCTATCTACGTACTCTCAGTACTTTAAAGGGGTAAATTTTTTTATAATGAATCGTAGATTTAGCTTCGGGTAATGATTTACCCTTCAATAGAATACTCATATAAATGCTTAAGACGTGAAATTAAGTTTTTCTCGCTCTCTAAAGTTGTGAAATAGTGTAACATTTTGTTTTCGATTAGCCCATGATATCTATCTTACCAGCAGAGATATTAGATGTTATCAGCATCACATGGATGTTTACGTGAACGCTTTAAAAAAGTTACATAATATTTATTTTTACTGTATAGGACAGCCGAATTATTAAGGGGGGAACTTACTGGTTGTAAACTTCTCAAGACACACAATTCAAAAAGCAGATACAACCAACGAAAAGTAATTTATACCGAAGTTTCAATCCGTGATTCTTTCTCTCATGATTAACCTCCAGGTTGGGGCAACAGTTGCTGTTACTGGCAGACACAATTGTGTTTCGCGTGGACATCTATAGCTAAGTAGACTGCTGCAGAGTAAGCTCAACTAGTAATTTGCAAGTTATTCTAACACTCGAAAGCTGAACTGCTAATTTAGTGTACAAAAAGGTCCTTAACTTAAAGTAAATATTATCTGCTAAAAATAATGCACGCGCGCAAAAGTGCGGTAGATCTGATAGTTGAACAATGAGAGGTAATCAATAATAAGTTAGGATTCCAAATTTTCTAGCCTTGAAGAGTATAAGAATTATAAACTATCATAACATAACCTAAATTCACACCAATGCCTTACACAGCATTCGAACCCAGAACCTCCTGCTCCGTAAAGTGATGTTACAATCACATTCAACTATGCATTTTCGGCAGCAAGCAAAAAAAAAAAAATAATACTTCCACTGTACGTAACAATACGACTACAAATAATGCTGTTATTATTTCTCGACTGTAATGCTTGCTTGCTTTTGGGGTTATCTGTCTCGAGAGGTTTACAAATTAAGTTTGGCCCGCCAGAATCAGTCAGAGACAAATACTAGGATATCAGAACTTTAAGAGACAGTCTTCTGAAGACTTAAGTACTGCTATATTTAATTGGGTTAAAGGATGTTTGCTATACCGCGAAAATATATGTTTAATTCCACCTATACTCCATTTCATTAAGTTTGGATAAATCTGACAACAACTTAATATTAACTTAACTTAATATTAAATAATTAACTTAATATTAATTTGTAATATTTTATTGTTTGTGTCACTACACAAGACAAACTTTGCAGTACAAACGCTGAAGTTGACATTTTTGGTTCATTTTAGAGTTAAAAATATCTTTCATTGTTCAACAAATTGCAAAATACTGAACATTATTGCCCATAAGTTGCTGTCAAATTTATCCAAACTTATGTGAAACAGAGTATACCAAGTTTGCAGCTATGGAGATTAACTGTGAAATAAATTCTAAAATAATTTTTTTCCTTGCCATTATACCAAACATTTTCTTTAGAAAAAATGTGGTCATACCACTCGCCAACCGCAAAGGAGTGTAGGGTTCCATCATCAGCGGGGTCGTTCTCCGACTTTTCATATTTGAGAAACGTGGCGTACGTTGTCGCATGCCAGTGGGTTTTCCTGTGGGATCTTCCTATTCCTCGCCCTTTTCATTCCATCACTTTCCCACGGGCGTCCAGTTTGAAGTCTGCACTCAATGTACGATACCCTTCTCAAATACCTTTCCCAAACAATATTCATTTACAGATAATTAAGAACTTTAGCATTGATTCCTGACTGAAATTACGTGGCTACAAGGCAGGTGGTCAGAGCCCTCAAGGGCTTTAAATACATTGGACTGTATTCGTAAATATGTCTCTTTTTACAAAAACTATTCCACAAGTGTTCATTTTGTCATAATACGAGTAGAAAATACACTTTACAAGATAACGGAAAGGTATTTTTAAAACAACACGTTTTTTAGAAAAGTTATTACGAAGCCCCTCAAATGAATAAAAAGAGTTTTTTTTTCAACCTGTTATATCTTAAAAACTACTCACGGTATTCGTGTGAAACTACTCTAGAAACACGCAATGCACTTGGCTTAAAACTTTCCATCAATAAAAATGTGGGGTGACCCTAAGCTACAAGGGGAAAATTTTGCATGATGCTTACCTTTTAAAAATTTACTTAATAAATTGGCGGTTATACTTTGTAAAATGCCTATATCCTTCATGCCAAATATCAAATACTAATGGTTACATATTTCAAACACGTGTACATTATACTGTTGTAATCACGTCAGCCGAACAACTCGCAGATGTTTAAAAGGCACCATGTTCGTGTGGTTTGGTTTGCATATGTCAAACTGTCAGGAGGTTAATGATAAAAACAAAATAATGTAGCCATAAATACATACAAAATAAATTAAATCATATGTTAGCAATCTCAGACCATTCATAGACTACAAAACATGATGTATAGTTCAATTAATTTGAAGCTATAGCCAACATTAACAATCACATAGCAAGATCCGTACGAGATGCATCAGAGTCATGAAACATCCTCGAAATATAAACATAGATAATGGATATAAGTTAATAAAACCTGGGGTTCACTATTTAAAATACTCAAATGACCTGCCAGGCCACAAACATTGTTGGCAACCACAGCATCCAATCAGAAGATGCCAACAGCGAATGGACGCCGCAACTCAAGTGACTGCCTTAATTCGCGCAGAACTCCTTTTAAGGTTACAAAATAAAAAACTTTAAATGCATGTGTGCAATCAACAACATGTTAAAATTTTTATCATTTGAAATTATAAGTTTTAAGTTTCATCTCATGCGAAAATGCTAAATTCAAAAGCAGTTTATTCCATCTCAAGGTAACACCAAGTGAATTTTGACGTTTTGTCCTAGCGATTTATTTATCGTCGTTACGAAACACACATATATATAGCAAAGGGAAACAACTGTAGATTGTTTTTTATTAACTGAGTCTGTTAAAATAAAGGATATGAATACATTGAGGCTACTGCTGTCAAAGATAATGGTGAAAGCTTGAGAACGCGTTCAGCCAGCCTTTGAACACATCGCCTGCGTTAACAAGTCTGGCTGAGCTTTTGAAACACGAAGTTTCATAAAAATGTAAATACCATCTCGGTGACGAATATGACATGTAAGGTAGAAGCTGTTTCTTGTGCGAAATGTTGTAATTTACAAAGTAAGTTTGTGTGTTACGAATTTTAATTTCTGTTTCCTGCATAATTAGGTATTATTATTTTCGAAGAATAAAATATTTGAGACTGATTATACTATTTTTTTATCAACACAATCAACATGTAGGACTAAGTTATCTATCCTTGGTGTCATATTTTGTTACAAATATTTTTCATAAATCTTATATGACAAACTTTTGTTTGCGTAACTCAGCTTTCGGCTGTCCTTACAAACGCGTCTGATACTTTAGCTACAGCAAAATAATATAGTGTCTGAATTTCATGTAAATCGACCAAATAAATTTTAACATTAACGTTACACCACCGATGAAATGTTTTATAAATATTTTTTTTTCTGTCTTACTAATAATTTTTTTTTCAATTGAATTAGACAATAACAGAAACAAATTTACAGAATAAAACATGCACAAATTTAAATAAAACTATGTCGCTGAAGAAAAGTTAAAAAATCTAAATATTTGCAGCATATCATAATTTTATTGATCTTTGACAGAACTGTGCAATGGGAGTGCATGACTTGATTCATTTTCTTGGACGTACTCCATTGCAAATTGAATGACTGTCAAAGAAAACTAAACAAATAAAAGCAAAACCATAAAATAAGCAGAGTATGCTTTGGTCAGCAAGATACATACACAACATGAAATTCCAAAATGGAATCGGGTCAAATAAAAACAAGGAACAAACAGATAATAAATTAATAAATGAAAATAATAACAAATAAAATAAAAAACCAAGTAACATGCGACACAACGGTGGGACGAAACAAAAAACACAGTAGATATCAGGCACGAACAGAAAAATAACAAAAAGACACAACAAATAGACGATACAAAACGCTTCTATAGTACTGTCGTGCTATCATCATTTCAACGCATTTTGAAAAATAACCAACATTCTAATAAAGTAATTCCTACCAGCATTTTACACAGTTATTGCCCGTTTCAATACGGAATCCCTCGACAAACGTTCTTTGATGTGTTATACACGGTGCGACCATAATTCTAAAAGTTCGCCAATCAAAGTTACATAGAAGTACACGAATTGCAAAAGCAAAGTACTCCACGCGTAGAAACTACATTGTTGTTGAGTCTTGTGCAATTACCGCGTTTTTGCAGCCCTGATTACATCTAAAACATATAAATAGGTTCGAGGTAGGCGGGCACCTTAATAAAGTTGTTTGTTCGCTCTTATTACTACAAAATATTTTACAAACGGAACCAAGTCTGAAGGGAGTGTGGTTTCCCTGCCGCCGGACGCTTCCAAAAGTATGGATGCTGTGAGAGGCAGGGTCGAGGGTAGAGTGTGACAGGTATGATAAGGGAGAGAGGTGGGCGGCACTTCCGCTCTGCCAAGTGCCAGGGCGACGTGTGACCGTGTGACCTTCTACCTGGCTGTCCACGTTCTTGCCAGTCGATGTAAGTGGAGCAGACAAAGCATGCCGGCAGTGTATATATATATATAGTTAGTTTTTAATACATAATGCATTTTCATTCAATTGCAAATACTTCATTTCTAATTGTTACTCAAGACGGCTGTAGATCTTAATGACAGCAGGGTCACCTGAGAAGGTGACACACAATGTTACACAAGGATAAGAACTGAGAGAGGAATCGTTCATGGTCTTTTTCAAGGAGTCGTCACAGCATTCGCCTGAACCAATTTCGAGAAACGATAGAAAACCGAAATCAGGATGGCTGAAATCGGGATTTGAACCCATGTTATAGTAACTACGAGTATAACACGTAACGGTTGCACCAATTTGCTCTGTTCCATTCATAATATGTGATAATGTAAGCTTCTGTGATCATCGTCAGTGCGCAACTCGGTCGATAAAATCGCCTTTGAATTCACTTTATAATAAGTGACGTAGCAGTGATGAGTAGAAACAAGTTTAGCCATGCCACCAGTAAAGAGTAATGAAACCATAGTGGCATTTTGTGTACACAAGAGAAAATATAATAACTCGAATTATAACCTGTCAGTTGTGTATGACGATATTTAGTGTGCAAGCATTTAGCTGCTGTTATCTTGCATTATGGTTTTCCGTTTTTTTCCGTTACAAGCAGCCGTACGAAATAAATATTTTCTGGGGAAAAACAACATATAAAAACCAAAAAGTACATCCAATTTAATTACAGTTGACATTACAGTGATATTGTAGATCCTACAAAACATTACTAATCTTTCTCTGGCGGTCAAAGTGAGTGAGAGGGCGAAGAACATTTGGCCAGCGTTAACCATTAATGCTTTCAGTTTTTCAGTGCTGGTAAAGACACGAGGAATGAAGCAGCGCTAAAATGAAGGGGCGGAGGAAACGGGACATCCCCGTAAAAACCAGCTGGCTAGTGGCATCGTCCAGTAAAATTCACGTACCAATATTCAGATCGACCCCGCCGGTAATCAAATTCTGATCACCATGTTGGTTAATGGTAGTATTGAAACCATCCTCAACTTCTAAATGCAATTGAGTCACAGCGTGTTTGTATATCGACCTTTAATTTACGATTATAAATATTTTTGTTGTGTTGATTCAGCCGAAGAATACTGCATGAACTTGTACCGAAATACTGTTTGATGCTATATTCTGTAGTGATTATGCTCGCTCCTTTATCTTTGTGGCAAGATTTTCGAAAAAAAAAAAAAAAAAAAAAAAAAAAAAAAAAAAAAAAAAAAAAA
>PNEQ01053630.1:0-29483 GCA_003012365.1 Medauroidea extradentata
TAAATGCTACAAGCCATAGACCAGGACATGTGGTTTTGATGTGATTTTTTTCATTTCAGTATGTTATCTGGTTTTCAAGTTTTGTATGAAGTAAAAACACGCAAATTTTGACTTTGAAGTGCCATTACGGGAAAACTATATGAGCTAATTTTTTTCCGTTAGAAGTATGTGTACTCTCAAGTAATGTGTACAAAACTAACACTATTTCATACAAGTATAAAATTATGTTTTTTCCCCACTTGAACAACCTTAAGCGTGTGGGAAAAATCGCGGGGATTCCAGACATCCTCCGCCTGTCTGGTGCTCGCCAGGAAGACGACGTAGCTGAGTGCCGGGCAAAACTGGACCTTGTCATGCAGGAGGGTCGCGGGTGGTGTCGACATGATAGCGGCAGACAAGAACTTCCCTCCCCCCTCACCAAACGTAAACACAACCTCACCCAACCAGCACACAGCGCCACATAAACGAGCCGTATTGTGGACGCGTGAATAGCGACTTCCGTCCAGGGGCGTTTCGTAAAAACATATTTTCGAAGCGTCCGCCGCGCGGGAGGCTGCTGTCCTATTTCCATTCAGCGGGGAGTTGGCGTGGCATTGTGCTTCTTGGCTGGCCTCGCCCAGGTGCCGGCATTTTTCACCGACATAGAGAATGATGGGGGGGGGGGGGGTTGCGTTGGAGGTATTTTCGAGCCCACAAAACACTTCGGGCACAGTAGTCAGGCGACACGCAGCAGGAGAGCACACTCTGACTCAGTTCTTGCAGTCCAGTCCAGAGGACTCGGATCTGATTGTGTGTCAACACAAGGATGACAACCAGACGTACATCATAAATTACATATTATTTGTATCAGGGTTTAAAGGGAGAGTGATAGACAATTTTATTGTATTTTCAATTCTTTGAGCCATTACATTTATTCTAATTGTATCATCAAAATTTTTCTCTTCGGCAAAGCATAGGATATATTCTTGGCAAACTGCTTGACAGAAATGATAACGCAATCTTTCATTAATTTGCCGTGCAGAATAATTGCAAGTGAATTATATAGAAATCTCCTGCAATGATACTGCACGACTAATTAATGAAATATTCGATTATTAATTATGTCTAGCAGTTTACCAAGAATAAATCCTATGCTTTGTCGAAGAGAATATTTTGATTATACAATTTGAATAAATTTTACGACTCAAAAACTGAAAATACAATACATTTGCCTAGTTCTCCCCCTTAAGGTGACCATCTGCGTGGACGTATTTGGGTGTTTGAGGTCTAAAATTGCGGAAGCGATAAGGACGTGTCAGCACGCGTATGGCGTCTCTCTCTAGCCTCTAGGCTCAAGTCACTGTCAGCTGGCGTGCTGTCTTCTCGTCTGTATGAGACTTTCATTTGTGACTGTCATTTTATAACGTTTTATTAAATATAGCTGAGTATTTTGCACGCCTATGCCAATTAAAGATTATGTGGTAAGATTTACGTAACTAAAAATGACAACATAAAGACCCATTTTCGCAAATTTCGCCCGCTATAAAATAATGATTTAATGGCATGCGGCGAACTTCAAATGGGTTTACACGCGAGTACCGTCACATGAGTGGTATTCCAAAGCAGACGTGAGTCACGTGCGATAAACAGTCTTCAAATAATCTGGTAACGGCTGATGCTTTGAACACCGAATGGTGGTGTGGGCAGGCGGGCACCTTAACACCCATAATCACGACAAAACTAGAATCGCTAGTGTTTCTGAAGTTGTAGCTTAAGAACTATTTTGTCACTCAGGTTAGACGGCTTAAATTGGCAACGTGTGCTGTTACAAGTTAGTATGAATATCGGTGATAATTCATGTCCCCTTTTTATGTTACGTGCCTATACTTTTAGTATTACGGTGAATAGACAACGTCGTTTAGCTTAAATGTTGCAGCAGGGAGCTCCGTAAATACTATCTTAATTTTTAAATAAAATTTATAGCTCGATTAATCATGTTGAATTTATTTTCAAATATAGTTTGCAATGTCCTTTTGTAAGTCTAACTCATATGAATTTTTCCGAAATGCTTGGAAATCTGCTATTTGCTTAAAAGACAGGTTAAAAGAAAACATACGAAAATGACGTTAAATTCTACAAAGAATAGTGACAATTTGCTGGGTGACATAAGAATACTGCTGGGCAGATGCACACTTTAGTAAAAACGAAATGTTGTGTATAAAAATAGTTGAAATGGCTAAACTTTTAAGAAGAAATAGTCAATATTCCTGTAGTCAATAATAGCGTTGGAACGCGTGGATATTCTGTGATTTATTTACAATTAAAAATATTAACATCTTGTGTCTATTTTTTCCTTTTCAAACTTTCGTAAACATATTTTATTGAACTTGTGACGTGGAAGAGACTGTATTATACAGGTTTTACCTGCAACAGTATATACAGGATGTCCAAAAACAAACGCATAAATAGAGCACCACGCGAATCCTGGACTAAATTGGAGACGAAAATTTAAGTGTCAAGATGTTGTACGCCATTTTATGTGCGAAGTATGGCAACATTGCACGGAGAAAATACCCCTCTTGCGCGTCACGTCCAGGTATTATCTTATCTATGTTACGTAGAGTAAACGTGTAATCACATTTTGACTACATGAGATTTGAACCTAAGTTCATAATATACAGGCCAGAATAGTAGTAGTAATATAAGTAAGATATATGTGCAGCGTAAGAGGGAACTAACTATAGTGCTATGTTGCCACAATGTGCATGTAAATTGTCAACGTACAACATTTTGCCACTAATGTTTTCGTCTCCATTTTAGTCCAGGATTCGCGTGGTGTGCTTATTATGCGTTTTCTTTTGGAGATCTTGTATATGCGTGTAAATAAATATATATGTATGTATACGTGAGTGAGATTTTTTGGCCAACGCTTAACATCGAGGTCTTCAGTGCTGGTGAAGAGTGACATGAGGTGAGTGTGGAGCGACGCCGGAATGAAGGGGCGGGGGAAACGGGATATCCCCGAGAAAACCCACCGACCAACGACATCGTCCGCCACGATTCCCACGTGCGAAAATTCGGGGACCAACCCCGCCGGGAATCGAACCCGAATCGCCTTGATGGGAGGCGAGAGGTCTGAACCCTCGACCACCACGGACCCTATATGTAAGTTTTTGAGAGATAGTAAGAGGGCATTTGTGAGTGAGTGAGAGTGTGTGTATGGGTGTGTGTGTGTGGTATAATAAGATAAATAAACGAGGATGCATGAAATAATTGAACTTATTACAAATTAATCAGTATAGTGTAAATTTCTTCGTTGATTGGAATTGACTAGGTAGCCGAAAGTGATTTCAATTTTAAGAGTGTCGTGTACTTCCTCTGTTTGGTGGTTTATTTTATTTTATTTATTAAGAATGCCATGTGGCACATTTAACGCAGGTACGTAACCTATAGACGCATACAGATACACATTTATGCAACGTCGTTTCTCTCTAATTTGTAATCCTCATTACTGTTGTCATTTCTGTTACTCGGTGCATAAATATTCGTCTATATGATCACATCCTTTTCTGTGAACAGTTCTTGGACTGAAGAAGTATATTTGTGCAACTGGACGGGAAGGTTTTATTATTAGTATTATTTTTAAATCTAACAAATTTTTGCAGTTCATAGTAAAATTTAAATTTTTACATAACATACATGTCATATTGGATTGTGCCATTATTATTAATAATGAAATGTATAAGTATTACTAACATAATAACGATATGTCTAATAAGAGGTAATGATTTTTGGTGAAAAGAATTATGCAACATTTTGTTTCAGTGCCCGCGTGCACACCTGCAGCTCTGCTTCGTGGTCAGTGATTGGCTGTTTTTAACTCACACCATATTTGGGATCTACCCGAAAATCGCAGACGGGTGGTGTCGCAGTGATGTTATTCTCATTGGCACATTCAAAGGAGTGACACCTCTACAGGACTGTACGCTGACAATAACTACGTATACCAGAGCTGCAGATGTGAACGTGAGGCATTGAAACAAAATGTTGCATAATTCTTTTCACCAAAAATCATTGCCTCTATGTATAATCAATTAGATAAGTGATCTACGGGAATACAGTGCATAAAATTTTTTTATGTAATGATAATCTTATGTTATCAGTTATTACGTATTTTTGTGTTAGGTTTTGCTTCCCGAAAGTAAAGATTTGATTTGATACGGCTTTCTCGTTTTAAAATAATAGTAAGACCGATTTTCGTAATGCTTGAATTAAAAGTAACAAACCTGCTAATTTACGTAAGCGTTGTCATACAACAAACTTAGTTTACAAGTCATTTAGTTCTTTCTATATTGCTCTCAGTGTGCAGCGCAAAGGCGAAGTAGCGTCGGAGTGCAAGGGCTGTGAAAGCGGGAACATCATAGAGACCTACTTTAAACGGCCCCTTTTCCCACCTTTTCCAAGCGCGGAAATATGATACAAGCCCTTCTGGATTTGTAGCTGTTCCATTTTGTTGGAAAGTTAGAAGCCGCATACGTTGAAAATTTGGTGAGTTTTTATACTTGTACCCACGGCGGATTCTGACAAGGCAATCGATATAGGAAGAAGTGGGAGACCAAACATGGCAGGGGGCAGAACTGGGTATCCAAAATATACTGCAGACATTGTATTTTCAAAATATTAATGAAAATGTAGTTCATTGCCCATATCATTATTTTGCACCGTAAGAATAAAAAAAACTGTAAATATTATTAAGAGTATTGGACCTCCTAACCCTATTATCAATTTTAAATTTGAAGATCAGAAAGGTTTTTGTCTCAAACTTAAATAGTTACGTTTTAATAATTTTTGGAATGTTTTTTTTAAATATTGACAGTGGAACTTCATATTTTTATGATTTATTCAAGATTATTTGGAGAAAATAAGACATAACATTTGCTCTGGTCAAAGATGCATTAAATGGAAAACTCCGCAAACGAATTAGCAGGAAATTGCATGCTACCTACATAAAAATGACGTACAGTGTCGACAAATCGTTCAAATTACATGTTACCATCTAAATACTGTTTACCACACACTAACTATATACTTTTAAGGATGTCTTGTCACGAATAACAATGAACGTTCCATTGTGGCCACAGGCGCTAATTATTGAACACAACAAAGTCTTTGTGCTGCGTTAATGACATGCTGTTATATATACCCAAAAACCTGGAGGAATGATCCTTACTATCTGCGAGGAAAATAACAAGCCATAGATTCAAGAAGCTCACTGTACCTTGAATAGGCTATTATGTGTCTTTCCTGAACATGGTTTCTCTTTCATGCAACAATGGTGCACATGATTTAAAAGAGAAACCGCAATTAGTTTTGTCTGAGCTGGAAATCAGCCAGAACTGTTATAAGACAAGACTTATCGAGGATGACACACACACATAAATCGATTAAACCTATCTTTGAAAACTACTTATGTGAGTCTTATTCAAGTCCTTTGCTCTGAACTTTTTAGTCATGGGCGACCACACAAAGACTACCGAGAATGTGAAAAAAAAATCTACATAATATCACACTTGACTACGTTCCGTAACTTGACCAAGTTCTGTGATGATTGCTGGACTTATTTTCAATGAATCTATGAATCTGAGTTAAAAATCCTTAGTCTTACTATGTAAAATTCTGTAACCAGTATCTTGCGGGCGTAATACTGAACGAAAACTACTACCAGAAGTTCGGAATAAATTTAAATGTTTACAAACATGTATTTTTATTTTAAATTTAGTTTAACGCAAAGGCACGTGTACTTTTCTAAGCTTCTTCATAGTCAGTTTGCTAAGATATTAGTAGAAATGTGAATATGTGTACAGGTAGCTGCTTTTATGTAAGGAAAATATATTATTTGAATGTTATGTAATTGCTCATGCAAACTATTTTATGAACCACTTAAATTTTAATTCGTAAGGAACGCAGTTGTTTTCGAGTAAACTGGCTTAGTTATCAGTTTTCATAATTTACGAAGGCAGTACAATGTAAGTAGTAGCGCTAATCACGTGCCAGTATGAGTGCACGTTTATTTGAAGCTGTCTTTAAAAATAATTTTAAGTGATATGTAGTTTAAGGAAGATACTGTTACAAGTTGGGGCTAGGTTCTTTTGGGGATGGCGGTCTTTGATAAGAGAAAGAAAATAAATAAAGCAAACCTAATTTATTTACAACTATCTACGCAGGAATAAACCTATGTCAATAATAATTAATCACAATTAAATACATATAAAAAAACTATTATTTACACACAGGTTATAAAATCTTAAATATAAATCTATATAAATTCTCTGTACATGGAAAGACTTCCTAATCGCTCACAATGGTGGACCCAATGCACGAGCAGCGATGAACCTCTTGTAGCCCAGAAACACCCTTGTCACTCTAATTGCCGCATTCCAACTCACCAGACGCCCTCGAACGCTTGTCGCAACTCAGTACTTCTCACCACTCGTCACTATCACTTTAACTCACACCAGGCACCTGCCAGCCAAAAACTCTCGCTGACTGCCGCAGCTCTCTTTCTCCGCTCAGCCAGATAGTCGCGGTACGCAACAATAAGTTTCATACATTTATTTTGTTTCTTATTTATAAATTATTAACATTTACTTAGCCATAAATTATTCCATTCTCTTCATGTTTTCCAATAACCAATTTTTTTTCCTCTCCCAACCCAGTTTTTTGCAACAACAATGTTTGTCTGCAACATTAAAATTATTTTACATGCGTTTTTACGTTAAGCCAAATTTTCCATTCAAATTAATAAAGTTTCTGGTCAAAATAAATAAATAACCCTGTAATTTAAAGTAAACTGTGAGTTTCTTAAAACGTATACAAAACTGAATTTGTTGCCAAATTTTCTGATACGTCCCTAAGTAACGTTCAGATCAAGTTGGGTACAGCTGACGACATACTCTGAAAAAAACTTCAACACAGAATGCAACTAACTACCTGCGAGTTTGAACACACCAATAAACTGGAAGCAGTAGCACAATTTGTGTACATACAAGGCTCTCAGAGTACGAGTTGTACTATATTTTATAAACGGTTCATTAAAGGCGTTTGCAACAAGATGACTTTTCCTGTTTCTTACGATGTACTATTAAATCTACTATTAAAAAGTATTCACAAAACATTTTGACAGAGTTATTTTGTAAGGTTAAAGTGTGACCAAGCCTACAATTTTCATGACGGAAATGTTTCATAATCGATTTCATCACAGGTTAAAGGCATCAGTAGTATTTCACATCTCCCAACGAAGCAAATTTTAATTCTAAATTTTTTTATGTTTTTCCTAAACTCTTTTTGGCAAACTCTATTTTTAACTGCTTATATTTCTCTTAGTCTGGTCTATTTGCCTGGACATTGTTCTAGATAACTTCTACTCTTGTTTGTTAACCATGAGGAATCTCTGGTCTCACTTTCCCCAAAGTTTGGGTTATTACTATCCTTACATTTTGTATATTATATTTACTTTTATGCCAATTTTTTTGCAAGTAATTGTTTTGCGCTAACACACGAAACTAAGTAGAAAAAAGGAAATGTTCTCTTAAAGGTGTTTGCGTGTTCAACATTACTGCCCAATTTTATTTGATGTATTCATCTTATGTAAATACTCTCACAGTGAGCAGGTTAATAATAGCTATTAATATAAATTTACTATTTCCCGTGTAACTTCATTTTGATTCCGCGTTGTTTAGCTCGTTTCGGAGCGGTAAAGTCCCCAGATTTGTGAGACATATTTCCTTTTCGGTTTTCTTTAATTAAAGTCCTATACTCATCACTTTATCAGGATACAATTACTACGAACCTAGTATGATGCAACCAACATATACTATGTTTGCCACAGCAATGTGTTTGTTTAAATATGAAGAGCAACAAAGTAACTTTGCTCAAAGAAAGGTTTTGTTTAAAAGTTACAGTAATGAATACTAAAATCGTGTCATTTCAAATGCTTCTGATGAAGATAGTTGCAGTTTTTCTACACCAGCTGTATACTGAAAAATTATAATCTCTTGTACAAAGAAACGTGTTACAAAATTTTCACACAAGACATTTTAAGAACAAACATGGGACACAAAACATAAGTTTATCTCAAAAGCCTTGCTGTAAGGCAGGAGTATCTTACCGTAAGCCAAATGTCTTCACAATGAAGTAAATTTGCGGATGTTCGTGCTGTGGAATAAGGCAAGTGTGTAAAGTGCGCTTGGAGGACGCGGCACGCGACAGCTTGTTGACTGAACGACGGGTGAGGTCGTCAACCTGTAGTAATCCCGGACGAAAGGGCCGGCTATCGTAACGATCCGCGCCCCGCGAGGAATGTAGGCCACAATAGAACTCTTGGCAGGAGGCGAATCTCTACCTGTTTCCTCAGCGACGTCGCATGGCATTCTCCGCTGGCGCCACGCAAACCGACCTTCTTTTGACTGTGAGAAACTTTTAACATTCCAGGCAAAATTATCAAGCTAAAGTCTGTGCTTATATGCGGATCGGGATAAAGTGAACACTAAAAAAAGAAAAAAAAAAAAAAACTAAAGTTCTATTTTCAGCGAATTCGTATCTTTCCGCGCGTAAAAGCTAATGTTTGGATATGTCTAACCTGCCTGGACACGGCGTTGGACGTTTGCGCGTGTTAAGATAAATTGTGAAGTCGGTAGGAATCTATATAGTTTGATAAAAAAACACTACGTCGATGCTAATTATACAATAAGTAAGGCAACACTAGTTCATGTTCGATTACATGTTGTAACGGCTAGTGTCATTTTTCACCGGTTAAATTTTTAGTTCCTACATTATTCCAAACGACATATACCACGCTTCCACACACATTATCGAAATGAAATATGGAAAACCACTCTGTTTTTCTGCCTTTGGGCAGGGTCACATGGTGTATGAGAAAATACCGGGGTAAAGGTTGGGCTGGCTGCTTGATTAGCGAGCCAAGCCTGTCACACGTCCGGCACGAAGGATTTATGAGGTGACGTGAAATGAGTGTGGAGCAGCGACGGAATGCGAAAAATCTGTAACTGAACCCGCCAGGGAACTAACCCGGATCGCCTAGGTGGGATGCGAGAGGTCTGACCCCTCGACCACTGTGGTTCCATCACAATATAATATTCTAATGTGTTTTTATACCCACGTACAATGTAATATAGGTTAAAAGCCTTTAACCATTTCCTCTAGGTTGGAATTTGAATGTATAGTAAGTATAATGTGTGTTGCTGAATAAAGCCTATTTTACACCAACGATAACATTGCTAATAACATTTGTTTTCAACAAAGTTACTAACGATGTTGTAAAAATGTTTGGAAATGGTTGACAACATCATGTTATCAACATTGTTGCCAACATTCTGTCATTAACTTTGTCAACATTTATAAAAAATGTTAATAAGACTTGTTACTAACATTTCTTGAAAACATTTGCTAGCAACAAAAGTTATGCATTTTAGAAACAGGTTAATAACTTTGTCACCAACTCTGCTGATAACAATATTTTTCGACCATTTTAAGGCGGTCTAGAACAAAGGTTGTTGGTAACAAATGTTACTAGCAATGTTATAACCAATATTGTAGGAATTGTTTTTTTTAAACTGTGTTATTAACTTCCGTCCATCACTCTTACAATTTTGTTAGTAACATTGGTGTTTTTTCAGCAATGTTAATAACACATTTGTTTATCAACACTGTTATAAAATAGGTCTTATGTGCACATATGAAGCCCTGCTTTATGGTCAGTGATAGCGAGAGGCTGTTTTTAAGTCTCAGCGTCTAGGGTTCTACCTGCAAATCACAGACGTGTGGAGTCGCAGTAACCTTGTTCCTGTTGGCACAGTCAAACGAGCCACGTCTGTGCAATAATACATTCTGCCAGTAACCATGAAGCAGAGCTTTATATTTGCACATAAGGCATTGAAACAAACTGTTACAGAATTCTTTTCTACTTATATCCCTTAATAAATGCCGTTTGAATTCGTTAATATGATATAGTATTCTAAAAGAATAATTAAATGGTTTTCTTTTGAATTGATATTCTTTGTAAACTCTGTAGCTAAACGCTTGTTATGTAGATCCGTAAGTAGCTTTGTCCTATTCGCATTTTTTAAAACTGTACCCTTCCCGTGTTTGACGTTTTTCTGCACGGGTTGTTTCATACAGCTGCATTTAATTCTACAAGTCAAAACATAATGTGAACCTGTGAGGTTAACAAAGAAAAACAAACTATGGACATTAGTACCAGCAGAAAGGCTACCAAACCATTTTAAAAGGATTCTAGGTAAGGAATTAGCTACTTGGCAGTATTTTTTTTTTCAAGAAGCATACTTTTTTACGTACTTAATGATTTTCTTCGACGTCAGGTGATTTAAATCTTATTAGGTACTTTTTTCGGGGTTTTCGCACTTTATTAGCGATAGCACAGTAAAACTGCCATTCTGGAACTTATTGTGTAACGTGAACGAATAATAAAAAAAAAGTGTCATCATCTCTCTGATGTCAATTCTGCATATAGGCTATTTAACAGCAGTGCTGAAGCTTTTTTTATGCTTGTGGTGAAAATAAAACAGTATGTCCCATCCTAATTTTTTTCTTTCCTCTAACCATTCTTACTCCGCACAGCCAGTTGTATGCGTAGTGAAATATTAGCTGTTTTGTAAATGAAAAACTACTTTAGTGCATAATATAGATTGTTTATTCGGTTTTTGCAAGTGAGATATAGGCTACCGTTTAAAAAAATAATATTCAAACTGTAATACTTTCTCTAAATTTTGCACTGTAAGAAACTACGGACTATGGGTAGATACATGTTAAATTCACATTATTTTCTGACAGCTGACTAGACTTCAAATGACTATGGGCTTGTTCGATGTCTCACGCTGGTCGATATTGTCGTGACTTGCCGCGGAGAATGCTTACATGGTGAAGAGGCCAATCTCTGTAAAGACGTAACACACGTAAACCGACAACACATAAAGTTCGTGACCAATTGACTCGCAGATTATGCTCTGTTATGTTTAGGAAAGTGAAGTTTAGTCTTTTACCAAATGATAATACGAATTTTGCATGTCACTAAACAATGGGGCACAGTAGGCATATATTTATCCATGCGTACTGTATACATGACTAACACATTTCATTTTTTTTATTTATGGATGAGCTTGATCTCAGACAATAGTTTTTAGTAAAAAATTATTAAGTATGTTTCTTAGTAAACGTAAAACAATGCTTCGTTCATTATAGTTAACAAGAGTTACGAATATTTTGTCTGAATCAATGGCGTGTGTCCACAAATCCATTTTTTTGGTTGCTATTCCTTCACACTATTATTTTTGTTACTTAAATATTGCATTAAATTATTTCCTTGTTCCAACGTTCCAGCAAAACTAAATTTTATGATAGTTCAATCCAAGTAATTTTGATATTTACTTTTTTTATTGCACCTCAGTAACGGTAATATAAGCGAGGTGACATTGGACAAGGGAAACGACTTTGGGACATCCAGTACCAAATTATTTTTGGGTATACGGCAGCCCTGAGTAAAGAAATTTACTTCAGATGAATTCAAAATAATAAATGTCTACATAAAAATCTAATGTCAACTTATAGGTGACACACATGGAAGATAAATATTGTTTAAAATTGTCCCCGAGACAGACTAGGTCTCAAAAGAAATCACACATTAAAACTCTCCCCTTCATGAAAATAACAGGGGTGACCACGCTCTTACTAACAAAAACTTTTGTGCCATTGGGTTTTGTGAACATTTTATGTTGCTTTTCTGAACAGTACATCCTAAGTAAAAAAAAGTTCCTCGTATTGCAAGTCGCTAGAAAGCACCGTTTACGAGAGAAAAATCATACAAATAGTCAGTGGCTGCAATACACTGCGTATGAGGTGAGCACTACAACCTATACTGTGTAATTATAGCATCGTAGGCACCCGAACTTCGTCTGCTTGTTACATAAAATCACAACTGAAATGTGCTGGACATAGGTGTGTATGGAGCTGTAGTATTTAAGTTTTATTTGTTGACGTTTTCCTTGACTTAAATTTAAGACACGCTTTTAAAGAACTGCAGCTCATGTTGCATTTTTCTGATTACATAAAGAATTTTTAAGCTTTCTGTGCGTACTCCATTGCGAGTGAAGCAGTTGTTGCCTACATGCAAGGCATTGTATTGTTGACACAATGCATTTTATTGAAAATAGTTATTTTTTTTGTAGTGCAGCTGAATGTTTCTTTGACAACCAAGTTCATTAGAGATATTAGGAAACTGGAAAGGAATCGGTCATGGTCTTTGTTAACGATCCATTCCGGCATTTGCTTGTGTATTTAATTGTTTTCAAAGAAGTAATACACATACACAAAACAATACACATAACCTTTATGGAACACTTTAAGGATAGACTGTTTTTGAGAATATAAATAGATTTTTGAAGGTCACTTGGTTGTCTGCCACGTAAGCAACCCACGTTGCCAAGCTGGTCGTATGACCAAAGATTAGTAGTGTGTGAATTCAAATTAGGCGGCATGACAGTATATGTCGTTCGGGATAAAGAGAGCACTAAGATTTAACCTTTGAAAAAAATCACTAGCCATCACTGCACATAATTCAACATTAACAATAGTTACCTTACTCTTTGTGTGGTTTGCAGCGGATTGCTGAATGTAGTTCCGTATAATTTCCTGTTTAAACGCAACAGTACTGAAATAAAACCAACTGAAATCCACATATTTGTGTTTTATGTAATAAATAAACTTTTTAAATCAATCTATACAAGTTTCTACCGACGGCACAATTTACCTTACAGGCGCAGGCATCAAATGAATTAATTTTTTTCCAAATATCGTGCAAACCGTGCAAGGTACAGAAAATGTATCACAGTACTTTTATGTTGACTTTATTATTTAGAATAATTTTAGTCTGAAGTAAAATCACTCTACGATATACCGTTATTAAAAAAATGGTTGTTGGAATATGAACATTTGTTTAAACATTTCCGCCTGTATTTCTTAAAATATAAGAGAAATGATAAAATTTACTTATACATTAATGTATATCTGTTAGTTTCCAATAAATTTGATCTTGCGCATGTTTGCTCTTCGAAGAATCGTTTAGAAGATACGGTGCAAAATGTAATTTATTTATAGTTTGGAATGTGGTGTGTATTGTTGCCAACAAGGATGCCCGCATGAGTGCAGCACCAGCAACCTCTTCGCATTACACAACATTCGTTAGTTCTGTGTGGATATTCTGTTGATATTTGGGAGAAGCATTAACGGTCTGTGTGTAAAGTTTACAGTATAAACGCGAAGTGCTACATTGTGTGAATAGAATGAATACTAGGTGTACTAGTGAAGTGATTTATAAAGGCCATCATGACAGTGGCGGGTTGTTTCCTCGTTGCTGAACACCAGAGGTGAGTACGCTGTAAGGAATAAACTTTGACTTTCGTGTTTGGGGGGAGGACTGCATTAGCTTTGCCCTTCGCCCTCCCTGACCATCATGGAATCATGGGGGTGTTCAACCATTGCATGTGGCTTGACGTCGCTTCATACGTGACTGTTTTCACTGTTGAGAATGCCATTACGCGTAAAAGAAGCCTCTTCGGTCCAAAGAATGTAGCGAGGAAAGCCAGGTTCGTCTGCGCATTGATGCAGAAACCAGCGTGCGAAATCTACTCGTGGCTGAAAATCAGTTGGTTGTTATGCTTGCACATTTTCGCGATGAAATGGGTGTAGCTGTTGTTCATGCAGAACCCTCCATACACTTTGGTGGCTCAAATGCATTGTGCGAGCGATTCCACGTGTGCTTCTTGATGGCGAAACGGCGACGCGTTTCAACACTTCCTCCTCAAACCTGGCTGTTCTCATGTTGTGTCTCACGCCCGATGTCATACCTGTTCACTGTAAATGAACCAGTCTCGCGTAACCATCTGTCCACGAACGAGAACATGCGATGCCCTGGACAGCGTCTGTTTGAAAATGTCTGTGCATGCAGACGTTGTACTCCTCTTGCGTTACCTCCAGCAGCACCATCCATAAGATGGTTATCTGCCATTTCTGCGTACGTGTACTGTCTCTCCATGTTGCTCACCAACAGTGCAATGCCACCCTGACACACACGCTAGCGGTGCTTCGTGAACGATGCGCGCGCAACTGTCTCGTACAACCAGGTTTGCAACGCAGGTTGCTTACCTGGCAGGCAAGCAAGTGCTCCCTACGAAATCCTTTTGTATTATCAAAAACATTTCAATATTTAAAGTATTCCACGAAGGTAATGTGCATATATTTAGTGTGTGTGTGTGTGCATTACTTCTTTGACAGTAAAAATACCCAAGCGAATGCCGGAATAGATTCTCAACAAAGATCATGGCCGATTCATTTCCAGTTTCCTAATATTTCTAATGAACTTGGTTGTCAACGAAACGTTCAGCTCCACTACAAAAAAATCACAGTTTACAACTAAATTCACTGGCATGTAGGCAGCAACCACTACACTTGCAATGCAGTACGCACAGAATTCTTTTAAATTTATTTTGTATTCAGAAAAATGCACCTTGTGCTGCAATCCGTTAACAGCGTGTCTAAAATGTAAGTTTAGGAAATCTCAACAAATAAAACATAAATACTAGCACATACCTTCATCTCTGGCGCATTTCAGGTGTGAATATATGTAACAAGCAACCGAAGTTCTGTTGCCTACGATGCTATAATCTCTTAGTATAGGTTGTAGTGCTCACCTCACATGCAGTGTATTCCAGCCACTGACTATTTGTATGATTTTTTTCTCTCGTAAACAGTGCGATCTAACGACCTGCAATACGAGGATCTTTTTTGTTACTTTGGTTGTACTGTTCAGAAAAGCAACATGAAATGTACACAAAACCCAACAGCCCGAAAGTTGTGGTCAATGAGAGGGTTGTCACCCCTGATATTTTCATAAGGGTGGAAGGTATCAAGCAGCATTTGCTGTTGTTCTGGATATCCTAATAGCACTACGCAATGCTGAAAATATTGTTTTTTATGTCATTTAGCTTCCTATATTTTGGAGGAATACGTTTTTAAATTTGATATTCAGAAGCTCATGACTCCCTTAGCATTAAGTTTAGGCGAAAAGAGAAAAACAAAATTTAAGTTTATTTTCCCACAAGGAATTACCTGCCGGAGTTTGTCAGTGATTTTCAAAAACATCCTGTCTAGCTTTTTGCCCATGAAGCATGGAAATCTGTATCCTGAGGGGTTGCGTGTGCGTCAAAGTGTAATCTTAGTATTATTTAAGTACGTCGTGATGAGACAGTCTTGTGCTAGGTGCGTCACGTTACACAGGATGACGTATACAAGACCTGCAGGGAGACTTCCTTATCGTCCAGCATCTCACTGGGTGGGTAGGGTAGTGTAATGGGGGTAGGCGTGGCGTGCTGCAAGCTCTTTCAAGCACAATGAATGGTGGCACGGAACCAGATAGCCGCGAGGAGAAAGACGACCGTCTAATGGCAGCTCTCGAGCTGCGCTCTGTGGGAATTAGCTGAACTACGTCCAAAAAGACACTCGTCAGTCAGACAAAAATAACCAGAGAATTCACGTTGAAAACACGCGTTTCTCGCCGAATGACGGATAACTCCTTTTACTGATGATTTCCTAGAGTTATTGACTTTACGTTTCCTGACGTGTAACTAACTTTTGTTGTTTAGTGTTGGAAATTCGGAGACGGAAGTTCATAAATAATTATTAAAAATAATTTTTCAATCTTACTTGAGCTGACTGTTATCTGTTTTTACAGATGTCAGACTGAATTAAGTAAATTATTTTTTTTTATCTCCAATTACGGACATACAGATAAAAATAGTAATATATGTAAACGATTATGAACTCAAAATAACTTTAAACAAGCCACTTATTTCGTACGTAGGTTTGTATATAAATAATTACCATAGCATTTATGTTGCGGAGAAATGTTATAAAAACAATAATTGAAAGAAACTTTCCCCTTAAAAGAAACTGATGAGTAAACGCTTTCTACTGTGCATTACACTCAGTGCCAGCGTATATGTGTGTGCAGTGTATACAGAATGATTGAAGGCGGAAAATGTTAACTTGTGTGGTGTTAGGTTGTGACCAGTTAGTCTAAATATATGTTAACATTTTCCTTCAAGTGAGTTATGGTACAAGTAATGCTACCCGGAAAATCATAATCGAAAATTCACTATCAAAATAAAAACTGCTAGTATTGTTATGGTTTTGGCACTATTCAGATTGCTTTTGTTTAATATTAAGTTGTGTTTAATTTTACGATTAAAATAAATTCATTTTATCGTCTATTTTCTGGATAGCACTGCCCCCATTACAATGCACAATAGCTTAGCTTATTCTTGTGCCATTACAAATTCTATATACATAAAATGAAGCACCGTAATACTTATACGCTCCCTCATTCTCTCACTTGAGAACGCATGTACAAAACCGCTGGACTAAGGACATGGCATTTCTGGGTGGGTTCCCCTTACATTCACTGAGAATATATTTTTTAAGTCCGAAAATTAAGGGGTTGAAATGAGTTTTGAATTACTCTTCAGAATCGCTGTAATCCTTGGGATATTTATGTGATATTTGCTTCAGAATTAATACTACAAAAATTAATATTACATAGTTTCTATATTTTTGAGTTTTGATATTAATAAGGTGAAAAACTGTAAAATGTGTTTTCAATCAATCTCTGACAACTCTTATCCCATTGAGCTATACGACTGATTTTTGCTTTAGAAAAAAATTCTCGCATATTCCATAACATTTTAAAGACATTTTGGAATTCATCTCTGAGAGCATTAAAAGTAGGAAAGGTAGTTTAATATATCTGTATCTCATAAACGTGTTGATATATAGAGACGGATTATGAAAAGTAATGAATCGTACAAAAATATTTAAAAAGTTATTTTATGGTTTTTTGATATTCGAACATTTAGGAGGTGGAAAAAAGTGAAATGTTTCAGAAATCCCAAAAAGTATGTATGACCATTAATAAATTATTGTTACAAGTTTAGCAATAACTTAAATGTGGGAAATTCTCTGAGCTCTATGGGATAGAGGTCATGTAATTAGAAATAAAAGAAATTAATTAGTTTATTGATTTACTAGCTCACAATGCTTACAGAAATACACAAAGCAGTCATCAACTATAACTTTCACAACACCCTTAATTATGAACATAATTACTACTGTCACAAAAATGTTAATTACCTTTGACAATTAAAGAAACAATGTCTACCATTAATTAATTAAAGACTACATATCACAATAAAAATTCAGTCATATATCCAATCAACAGTCTTTCAAATAGTTGCAATGTACAACCTTAACAGTCCGAAGTGGTGATGGCTCACCATGTGCTGCGCAACACCCTGAGTGCACCACTGTCTTCATTCTTGAGGTATTTGGTTCGACGCCCGTCGCATACCTCCTTGTTCTCCGCCAACCCGCAGCAACAGTCCTCTTGTTTCGCCAAATACTGCTCCAAAGATATGTGCCTGCAGCCTAGCAGTAGACCCTGACGTCACCAACGTCTCTCTCCACAAGCGTAGCATCTTCTTCTAGCACGACCAAAAGCGAACTCTCCTAAGTTGCCAGTGACTGCTGTCACCGATTCGACACCTCCAGTGTTATTCTCCACAGCTCACCACCTTTTGGTAGCACGCCGACACCTTCTTCACTGCTGCCGTCGATACAACACCAATAGTGTTGTATGTCCTGTCTGCAGGCCACTGATGTTACTCTGCCTCGTCAACGACCACCACCGCCGTGTTGCCATCCCCGAGACGTCACACCTTGTCAGCTTCGCCGCGCCGACACAACACCCCAAGTGTTGTCTGCCACTTCTGCAGTCCGCCGATGTTACATCAGCCTTGATACCGTCCTGATACCGCCCCCAAGGCGCTGGGTCGTCGTTATCTCTGCGCCTCTGTCAGTGTTTCCTCTCGGCCTGTCACTTCTCACGACGTCCAACACCACTTCAGTGGCAACGTTGTCACTAAGGGCGCTGCATCACACCACTCTCGGTTCTCACTTCATACTCAATACAAACTCATACTGATCCTCTTCAGACTTCCGACTTCAGAGTCTAGTCTAATTCATATTGTGCAGTTCCGAGGCTTTTATACGGCACCTTTAGTGACGCCAATCAGTGGTGCAACATGATCACCAGAGGTCTAAAAATATACATTACCTCGATCGTGCCTGTTGGTAGTCATGTATACGCATTGGTGTCATCGGGAAATCCCAATGACATCACTGGTCGACTCAGGCTATCCCCCTGCATGACTTAACATGCTTGCTACCAGGCCAACACGCAACATTATTTAAAAGTTGTTACTATTTGCCGTCTTCTTGGCACATATACTTCTTTGGACACGGGTCTGTTTATACAAATTTAAGAATTCTGACCACCCAGCTTTGGGTAGTGGTTTGGAACAATGGTAATAAGTTTACGGTTCGAATCCCGTGTGAGGTAAAGCTGCTGTGATATTGTATACGCACGTATACGTGGTAGCTGGCAGAATAGTTAATTTTCTTTCTGGAGCATAAACATATAGGAGTGGCCTTCTCTTGCGGCATAGCCACCTACAGAGGCGTGGCACAAGAAGGTAAAATACATTTTCCTGATATCATCGATAACTCATCAGTCTGGTGAGATATCGTTATGCTTTGGGTGTGAAAAGTCGTAAAATGTGCTTTGGCCATGTCCTTAATATATCGTTAACACGATAAGCTATTGTATATTTTTTCTTAAAATATTTCACATGTAGAAAGCCTCGGTCGGGCAACATGTACACACATACACAGACACACACACATATATACATGTACACATTTAACTCAAATTACTACTCACTCACACACATATCGACGCGCAAGCAAAATCATTGGGTCTAGAGACATGGAATTTTTATGTTAGGCACCCACTAAGAACGGATTTTTCGAAATTCAGTGCTCAAAGCGCATTTTGTTTCTGAACGATAGTTACCTAAAAGGCAATTTAAGTATTATTTTGAAATTCGATAACCTCGGGATAAAAATATGTGAAATGTTCCTCGACAAATGCCCCAAATTTCTTAAACTCGGTTAAATATCGTGTTAATTTATGCTTTGAATGATTTCCTTGATTGCGTATTCTATAACTCACTGTTAGTAAGCCTTGGTGAATTCTTTGGTGGCCCTGGACGTACTAACCATAACAGCCATAAATTAGTTCATAAGCACAGGTAGTAGGGTTATCGATTAATTATATGTAATTAAATGTTAATAACGACGTACGCGTATGTGTTTATGTTGCGTTGGTAGCACGAGGCTTGTCAGGACTTTCTCTTCTCTGCAATAAAACAATAACAAGCAAATATATACTCAGTTTGAAGTTCATAGAGAGGGTGGGCCTGAAAATAATCTCCAAACCTTTAGGCAAGAACAGAATTTACCGTGGTTGTGTAGTTTCAGCTATTGTTACAACGTGTTTTAGAAGTTGTCATGTATTAGTATGTGCTTAAGAGGTATTTCTAGACAAATTAATTTTACTTTCAGTTTTTGAGCCATAACATTTATTCAAATTGGATTATCAACATTTTCTCTTTGACAAAGCATAGGATATATTATTTGTAAACTGCTCGACATAAATAATAATGGAATCTTTAATTTCTTTGTCATGCAGAATCATTGCAAGATAATTATATGTTAACTTTAAAAAATTCTCTTGCGATTATTCTGCATGACTAATTAATAAATGATTCCGTTATTATTTATGTCGAGCAGTTTACAAATAGTATTTCCTATGCTTTGTCAAAGAGAAAATTCTGATCATACAATTTGAATAAATGTTATGGCTCAAAAACTTAAAATACAAAATATTTGTCTAATACTCACCCTCAAATGCTACATTACGTAGGATAGTATAATTCGCATTGCTAGCAGGTTTATTGACGTATGGGTAAAAATGAGAATTCAGAAATATTAATGTAGTCTGTTCTGCCACACACGCAGGATACATGCAGATTCGATTCAGTAACATTTAAAAAGAAAGCAAAGAGCATTGGTGACAGATATATACCTTTGCCATCAAAATACGTTAAACATTATCCCTTATTCTAATTGCAATATTTTTTAAGGCTAGCTTGGTGCCGAAGAAAATATATTAAATTCCAAAGCTATTTATATTGTTCTCAAAGACGGTGCTTGAAGAACACATTAGTTATAGTTTAACACGTTTCTTTAAACTTGTTTTGCTGATTCGTCAGTTTTATTTGTTGCTAGCTTAACCGCCTCAAATAGTTTCGTCTTTTTCTGTAAAGGCATGAATACTTTATCTTCAAAATGTCTCAAATAATATCGAAATACACGTTTCTTGTTTATTTAACGGAACAAAATATTACATATATAAATCACGAGAACTATCACAATAGCTCAGCGTCAGAATTGCTCAAATGTCTACCTTCATATGCAACATCTACATTTTCTACGTAGCTTCCTCAAGTATTTTAACTGCAACTGTGTAGTATATAGGAATTTTGTGTGAAAAATACCTAAGGATTTGGTTAGAAGGTCTTGTTAACGTGCATATAATATTTTTCGTTTACACGTGAACGATAAACTTACGACCTTTTCGTACAACATCAGAAAAATATATCGTGTTCATTATATTTACGTTTATGTGGCTTCGATTATAAAATAGTAATATAACCTAGGCCCACTAGAACCAAGCTGTATGTTAGTATTTAATACATTTCGGCTTTAGTACGAGCAAATATCGCGAAGAAATGTGGTAATATAGTCGAAGCACTTGAATAAATATAAATACGGTCTGTGAAGAATGTCTGGTGATATTTTTGAAGTGTTGCTTACCGGAAAATTTGCATTCCTCGCTTTTGCACTGTGGCAGTTTGAAAGATTTACATCAGAGTAAATAAACCTTTATTATTTACATTGTTCGGACTACTTACAGTAAATTCTTAAACACTCGCGTGGTTTATTTACGTTCTTTACCCCACAGTTCATTGCAGCTAGAATGTTTCTACACCAAAACATATTTTTGACATTCATAGGAAAACGGACCTGACATCTGCAGATTTCACAGGACATACAAATAGTGCATACTTTACTAAACATGTCTATTTTAGAAATATATCGCAAATTTTAAACCACCGACGATTAAAGAGTGAACAGTAACTAATAATTACAATAATAATACCCAGTAAAGAGCAATTTCTTAACATTAACAATGTTTAAGAAACAAACTTTTATTTATAAAATTTATAAATTATTAAAACGATATCAGAAAATTCCCAATTATTAAATTAAATTTGATATTTTCTTTGTCAAAAATAACATTTAGTGAATCATACAGTTAGCCTGCTAAAACATTAAGAGAAAGCAACACTTTTAATACTGGATGTTGCACGAAACATCACAAACGAAAATCAGCAAAATTTGCATTTCTTTCTGATAACTTACTATACAATTAAGATGCAATTTTTTTGGTAATATTTTGGTAAGGTATTTCGTAATTTAATTTCAACATATTGTTGAACTTTTTAAAATTTCAGAACAGAAAAAAGTAGGTAATTTACGTCTAGGATTTATAAATGTTAACTGTATGCGTGACAACATTACTTAAGTTGCGAGCCACTGATTTTTGGCGAAAATAATTTTTCACGAACTTGTTTCAATGTCTTACGTACACATCTGCAGCTCTGTTTCGTAGTTATTGAATAGCATGAATTTGTGCAGATGCGTCGCGCATTTGACTGTGCCAATCATAAAAGTATTAGTGAGACACCACACATGCGTGTATTAGGACTGAATCTTCAGATTCTGATTTACAACCATCCAATCGTTGACCGCGAAATAGAGCTGCATAAGTGCACGCCAGTCACTCATACAAATTGGTGTAAAAAAACTAAAATAGGTTGCTCTACTTGTATCTTATTGCTGGATATTTATTTCAAATGCTTTGTTTTAACACGTGGATCGATATAAAGGGGAGGAATCAGTCAAGGCAGGAAAAATATAATTTTACTGTAAAAGCGGATCTGTATAAATTTTTCGAATGTTCATCTATTTTGTCGCTGCCTTTGTTGGACCAATAACGAAGATGAAAGTCTTTTTCTTCAACCACCAGTGAAAAAGAAAGATGGCGTGATGGTTATTACAAACCAATAATATTAAACAATTTTATTGCCAGATTTTAAATTTTCAGAACAATAACACTTTATGTGTCTAGCGTACACAACTAAGCAGTCTGTAGCAACTCGTATAATATCCAACTGTCCGAAATGTCAGAAATTAAATTAACGTGGATTACCTCCTACGCATCTGAATTGTAGCCGCGTCACTGTCATGTATCTTCTCGACGTTCCGGAAATCATTGCAACCTTCAACTTCAGGGTAGAGTTACAGCAGCAATAACTGTTACCTGTGAGGCCATCCTCCCTTTATTATCGCGGGCTGAGCCTGGGTCTTTCCTGATTGGCAAGGGTTGTCGGCCAATCCCCCGATATCTCTGCTGTGATTGGCTTTCGTGCTCGGCAAATCCCTGGTCGCCTCCCTCCTGGTTTGCTCGGATGTTTGACCAATCACGAAAGGACTTGTCCCTCTATTATTTCGAGCCGAGTTTTGTTTGTGAATATATTGCTTAACATGTAACCATCTTCCCTATTGATGTTTGATGGATGTTTTGAAATTTCGATTGCTTCTCGGATGTATCTTTTCTTGTAGTTAGGAATGTTAACTATATTTTTATATTTGTCTAAATCTGTGCTGTGTTTTTTTTAACTGAGTGTTCTGCTATGGCTGACAGTGGAATTTCCTGTTTGTGGTTTCTGATGTGTTCCATTACCCCGGTTATGATTTTTCTACCAGTTTGTCCAATACAAACTTTCCCACAAGATCAGGGTATCCGGTATACACATGCAAGTTGTTCTGCTGGGGTTTTGTCCTTTATTGAAGTAAGATAATTACCATTTATCGTGATGATGTTTTTCTTTCGCAGAAGACGTAACAGTTGATCGGATACTCTTTTAACATACGGAAATATGGCTCTGTTGGGAAAATTTTCGTTGTTTTTCATTCATTGAGGAGACTTCGTGGCTTTGTTAACTTCAGCCTTGGAATAGCCAATCGCTTGAAAAACATTAATAACATGCTTCAGCTCCTCTTCAATGTTGGCCTCCTCATATATATATATATATATATATATATATATATATATATATATATATATCTGGCTCCGTTTATTAGAGCGGAGATAACTGTTCTCTTCTGTGATGATGGGTAGTGTTAGTTGGTCTGTAAATATTTTTGTAAATGAGTTAATGAGTTGCTTTTCGGTACATATTGTGACACAAGTGGTTGTCCTTTTCTCTTGTGACCAGAACATCCAAAAAGGGAAGTTTTCCATCCTTTTTATATTTTCATTGTGTACTTGATATTAGAGTGGATGCTGATCAACTGTTCTAAGAACTCGGGGAGTTCATATACATATCTGTACCAGCATTTTGGTTTGTGTTTGCTAGTATTTATTGATTTCTTCTCAATGTCGTCAATGAAAATGTTGGCCAGCAGAGTAGAAAGTGGAGCATTTCCTTCCCTGGATCACACGAGGGTCGTGGTGAAACTCTCCAACAAACAACTAGTCGAGGCCAGCACATCTCTCCTAGCAAAAGGCGTGAACTTCACCGTAACATCAAAGACAATCCCGGTAGAAGATTTTGTGTATGGTATAGAAAACTCCACCTGCCCCCTACAAAAGATCACAGGAAATAAGATCCGCACAGTGGCCACGAGAATCCTGCGTAAGGCCAAGCCATCCCCATATAACATCAGTCAGGAGGAAAAACAGGCTCTGAGAGAGATACACAAGGACAAAGAGATTGTGATCCTAAAAGCAGACAAACGGAATGCCACATTAATGATGAACACAAAAGACTAAGAGGACCAGATCTCCAACCTCCTTGTGGACCCGGCTTACTCACAACCTGGCAGCAACACTTTCAAACAAAATCAAACTACAACTAATTAACAAATAGCTGAGTCGAACATACAAGGAGAAACCAAGCAACAACTGATTGCCAAATATGTCAAGACACCAGTATTTTATGGAGTGCCAAAGATACATAAAGAGGACACACCTCTTCGACCTATAGTTAGTGCCATAGGTTCCCCTACTCATGCACTAGCGAATTACCTGAACAAGATAATCCAACCAGCCATGCCAACTCCAGCTTCACAGATACGGAATTCGTCAGACTTTTTTTTAAATTCTTCAACAGCTTTACCTCCACCCAAAATACATCTCAGTAAGCTTTGATGCTGTGTCTCTCATTACCAATGTACCTGTTAAAGAAGCACTACAAATCCTCCTAAAACACCTTGGAGATAGTGAGCAAAGCATAAGCACAGTGAAGATGACTGAACACTGTGTTCCTTGATCTTGTTTTCGTTCAATGGGCAAACATACGTGCAAAATAATCAGCTGCCATGTGTTCTCCACTTTATTCTTATTGACCAACATGTTCATGGACGACATCGAGAATAAAACTATCAACACCAGCAAACACAAACACTGTTCATCATATGGAACCCTAGAAGAGAGCAACTCACCGAGTTCTTACAACACTTGAACGGCATCCATCCTAATATCCAGTTCACAATGGAAATATAAAATTATGGGAAACTGCCCTCCTTGAATGTACTGGTGTCAAGGGAAGAGAACAATCACTTGGGTCACAATTGTACTGAAAAGTAACTCAAACACAGGTATCTACATGCCGACATACACCACCCATCATCACAGCAGAGTACAATTATCACCACTCTAATGAACAGAGCAAGAAATATCTATGATGAGGCCGACACTGAAGAGGAGCTGAAGCATGTTACTAATGTTCTTTAAGCGAATGGCTTCTCCACTGCTGAAATTAACAAAGCCATGAATGCATGAAACACAACGAAAAACTTCGAACAAGGCCATAATTCCATACATTAAAGGATTATCCGTTCAGCTGTCACATCTTCTGTGAAATAACAATATCTACAAAATACTGGAACAAATGAACAAGATTGGAAATTTTCTTGCTTCAGTACAAGACAAAACCCCATCAAAACAACGTGCACACATGTGCCAGATACCCTGCTCTTGTGGGAAAGTATGTATTGGACAAACTTGAAGGAAAATCGCAATCAGGGTAATGGAGCACATCAGAGACGACAAGCAGGAAAATCCACGGTCAGCCATAGCAGAACACTGAGTTAAACAAAATACAGCATAGGTTTCGATAAATACAATACTATAGCTAACATTCCTAACTACAAGAAAATAAACATCCGAGGGGCAATCGAAATTTCAAAACATATATCCAACATCAATAGGGAACATAGCTACAAATTAAGGAATATGTGAGTATCTCTCTTCACAATCAAAACTCGGCTGAAAAGTAACAGAGGGACAAGTCCTTTCGAGATTGGTAAAACATCCAAACAAACCAGGAGGGAGGCGACCAGGGATTGTCCCAGAGCGATAGCTAATCACAGCAGAGATAGCAGGAGATTGGCCGACAACCCATGCTAATCAGAGAACTCCCAGGCTCAGCCCACAGCATATAAATCGAGGAGGGCCTCGCAGAGGCTCTGAAAGTTTACAGTCATTGCTGCTGTAGCTGTAACCTGGATATGGAGGCTGCAATGCTCTGCGAAACGTTGGGAAGAAACACGACAGTGATGCGGCTACAATCCAGAAGTCTAGAAGCTACAGACAACGGCCGCCAAAGCCTGCGATCTTTAATAACGAACCTCTATGGGGAGGATACCTCCAATTCAGTCAGGAAGTTTGACCAACTAATGCAGAATAAATCCAAACTTCCGAGCTCTCTAGACTTCGCGAAGAGACGCAGAGACAAAAGGTACTTCCCTTCTTTGCTAAATTACACCAAAATTAAAACAGTCTAGCTGCTCAGAGAATTTACTTTCGAGTCAGTACATCCATTCCACGAGAATGAATTTACCAGACTCGAAGAGTTCGAAACAGGAATGCCAAAGAGCTACTCGACTTGCACCTTTCTCTGTCCAAGAAGCTCTCTCCGACAACCTGGTACACATTGACCAGCATTATAGCTTAACAAGCTAGATAATTTTTTCTAAATTGCAGAGCAGTTGAACATTCGGGCAGTTTATACAAATGCTATCCGCCGGACGTATATGTCCTAAATAGTAGAGCAGTTGAAAATTTGGAGTTGACAAAAATGATTTCCGTCGGAGGTATCGTCTGTCCTAAATATGAGAGCAGTTGCTCATTCGCAGTAGGATCTTGTTTTCCTGAAAGATATATCGAGATGTTTATATTCTCCATTACGGGAAAACATGCGAACCATCTTTATATGAAGAAAAAGTAAAAGTTTTTTAAAGGAGGGTAGTTGTTTCATACCTAAATATTGGCTAAGAAGGATTGGAGGGAGGTTCTTGAATAAGGTTCGATCATTTGAACATGCGGACAGTCGATGTACTCCCCAATAAAACACTACACGTGATAGAGAATTCTTCAGTTCCTAGTATCCCCAGCCCAACCTTCCTTCAAAGCACTGACTACACTAGTCACAGTGGCCTATTTTCGTTTGTCTCCCCGGCCTGCGCGTAGATATGGCGGCCAGCCAGGTACCTCATCGGCCCTCGAGACCCCGGGGACAGCAAGCAGTCCGCTGGGACCTCAGCCCCGCTGTTTACGGCCAGGTTTACTCAACTCTACTGCGTGTTTGTAGCGCGCCGCTAGTTTTACTGGCGTCAACACTGCCAGAGTGCTTCTGCGCCACCAGCCCACTCTCCTGAAAGCTATGTGCAAGCTTCACGTCAAAACAGTTTGGCCGTTAAACAAAAATGTTTAATAATTTTCCCGTTCTTACTACAGCTCCTCGTTGCACGCGGAATGGATTAAGTGGTGAATCTCGCACCCAAGGCAGTTACGACCGTTGGTTATCTGTTAACGTAGATCAGCGGCCAGTACGAACACAACATAAATACATTTATTCCAAATTTTTGAATTTGTACCGTCCGTTCTTAAACGTGCTGTAAATGTCTCTGAGGAAATAATAAATCTGTGATGATATGGGGTTGTTATTACTTTCTATCAGGTCTAGCCTAAAATAGGCTACTCATAATAGCAACGGTAAAAGAACAAATAGCCCAGGCTGTTGAATACGTAATGCACTGGAGATAAAGAAGCCCGGTAATTAAACTATAGGTGAGACAAATTAAAATAGTTAGGAATAACAAACAAAACGTGCAGAGGTGGATCCAGAGGGGAAGAAAGGTCACATGGGACATGGCACCCCTTTCAGAAAAACTCTCACGAAGACATAATATTTGTCAGAGACTTTTTTAGAACTGAAATGAAATATCGTCAGCGGTATTTTAAAAGTATTTAAGTTACTCGTTGTTATACTTCAAACTGCATATTAACAGAGTTCTCTCCCATGCAATAAATAAAATCAATGCCAAATGTAAACATGGCTTCATAATAATAATAATAATAATAATAAAACATCCGTCCCTGCGTACTACGTAACGTATACTTGTGCACACTTATATCCACCCAGACGACACTTTCCCACCTTTTCCGCTGCATACTTGGAAACAAGGAAATTTAATCAAAAGTACACCTCCAAAGAAAGTTAATTGACGGACACAAATACGGTTATTTAAGTTACCTTGTCTTCATTAAAATGATATTAAAAGACTTGAACAGTAGGAATTGGTGTTAAAAACTTAGTGTATGAAATTCGGCACAAAATTTTTTAGTGTTATAAATAAGTATTAAATATAAATTTGTTTATATTTTTCTGACTATAATGATTTTGAATTATTTATAACGTACGAAATTTAGAAACACGTTCAACATAACATATTTTCATCACAAAGTTGAATTAATACTTTCGTAGCTATTCATATATGTTAAATTTTTCTCCTCGTGCAATGTCGCAATAAATTGTTAGTGGCGTCGGGATATTCCATTAAATTAATGTTTGCAACTGAAATATGTCGGGGTTCTTTCATTATCGTTTTTATTATGCATAACGTTTCATATAATTTGTCTTACATTTATTTTCATTGATAATTTCTATGTTTTAACAGGCTTTTAATTGTGTCAATTAAGTTGTGAAATATTTAGTTTCACAGAAATAAGACTTCTGTCAGGCAACAAATTGGCAACCTTTGGAATGAAAACTGCTAAGTTTTAGATTTCCATAGCGAAATTGTATATTGTTATAATATGAAAATTACTAAGGTTTATGCCTTTCTTTTATTTTATTATTTATTTATGTATTTTAGAATGGCGAAGATGAGGCATTTTGCCTACGCTTACGCCAAAACATCTACAAACCACCTCATATTACATTTACACTTGAATAGTTACAAATATAAAAATAAAAGCACGTTACACACACTAAATATACCAACGTAACGTTTAATAAACTGTTACTAACAATACAGAAGAACACTACAGGTAAATAATAGAGTTCTAGGTTTAAAATAATGGCCAAAAATAAAAACCACCTGAGAAAATTTAAGTTAACAGACACACAGAAACTACGTACTCTAGAAAATAACATCCACAAGAGCTTACAGATATCCAAATATACATTACGAATTCCAACTATTTGAACTAAATTAGTAATTTGTTAACGTTTTCAGGACTCATCTTGTCAGACGTACACATTTGTGTGCACCACGTTTAAAAGCCGGGAGCCGAGAGTTTGTGTAAGGTAAATCAAATCATGACTTAAACGTAACTATCCTACGTCAGAAAGAAGAGTCATTCAAATTTAAAGAAATATTTTATTTATATTTCCTTGACGTCAAGTATTAAAATTAAACTGACTGATATTTGTTACACAAATAAATTCGTATTTTATTGTTTTACTGACGTTTAATATTTTGAAAAAATCCGTAATATTAAAAATCCTTCCTAAAACGAACCAATAGTTCTCCATTGTTTTAATATCGACATAAATTTCTATTTGCAATAGTCAACAACTTGTTACGTTACGCCACTAATTATGATATTCAATGACACATATTTTTCTGCATTTAACATTATCAACTCTTTATAATAATTTGTACTTAATTGTCAATTTATTTATATGTCAGTGCAGGGGAATACCAAACTGAATTTTTTTTTTGTACAAGTTACGGGTCATATTTATTTATTGAGATTTATAAGCACTGACAAAGAGTGTGAGATCCGTTCATTTAAAAAGCTTGTAAGAAAGTTTTGGGTACATTCTGTATGCGGAACTATTTCCCAAAAAAAGGAGCACTTTATATATATATATATATATATATATATAATTCCCAAGAAAAGCAGCACTATATATATATATATATATATATATATATATATATATATATATATATATATATATATATATATATATATATAT
>PNEQ01053631.1:0-11993 GCA_003012365.1 Medauroidea extradentata
GGCTGCGTGACAAGTCCAAGCACTCATGGAAGGATGACAACGGAAAAGTTTTGCCAGCCTCAGCTAGCTCCCGTCCTCTAACCGCTCAAGGTCCAGTCAACCCCTGCTGTGAGGGAAACGACCTTCCCTCACACAACACCCCTGGCCAACAACATTCCGCTACCTCACCCCCCCTACAACCCCTTCGCCGTCGCTCAAGAACAAGGACAACCCCTCTCGTACTGCTATCTGTTGGGGACAAGAGGAACTTCTCGTCCAGCCCACCATCTCCCCACACCAGTGACGGAAACTAAGGAACAAGCCCTTAATAACATATATCCATGCAAATTTCTCCGGAACATTTAATGAATTTTACAGTTCAATGAAACTAGTGCTATCAATCATCAAATGATATAGTTCCAATTTTTATATAGGCTTACTGTTACCCATGTTCCCATATGCATATAGGCCTACTTCGTTTTTCTGTAGCTTATACACGCCAACAATACTTGCCGGCTATTACATTTGTTTTAGGCAAGTGGTTAATACATGTCAGCAATTTGTTACGACATGAATTAATAATTTATACGTATAAACTAATGAAGCGAGATACTAGCTGAATGGAAACTTTGCATTGAGACGGCCTGTCGGGAGATGGTTCAATGTAGGTCTACTCATATTTAGAAAATGTTTCTATTGATTTGTTGTGTGTATTACAGACGACAATAATAACCAACCTTGGCCTACTGGAAATACTGTCTGTATAATAATTGTGTGAGTTTATGATAAGAAGTATGCAGCTAAATTATTGTATTTTGTTAACGGTCGCACAGTAGATTTAGCTTCATCGTTGTTTATTATACAATGCAATCTATTGCATACGTATTTTAAAAACGTCTTTTGTTACTGTATACTAAGAAACTGTAATTTTTCGACTCAAAGTGTATTAAAAGTTTTAATTAACGAATAGAGACTTGTCAACCCATATAATTAAACATGTTTTCCGGTGCGTTTCTGCAAAATCAGCAGTTACTACCCATGATTCAGAGCGCAAATGCTACTGGCCAAGCCGTCCACTGTCACAACAAATGTAGATATTTTAGTCCTCTACCTACTTTCTTGGTGAGCTGGAAATCAGTAAACAGTGAGCCGTTGACGTACTGTCTTGCACCACGCGTGTATTTTAGTTAGGCATTTAGCGATAGTTTAAACAAATAATAATTAGCACCGTGATAGGCAACATATTATGTTATTTACTAATACTTTAGTGTCACTTCGGTATGTTTATCAAAAATGAGTGAACGCACAAGTAAAAGTAATGCTAGTTGTGCTGTAGCCCAGTGCAACAATTGGGGCTTTAAAAAACCTGATACAGTTTATCACACTTTTCGGAAATGTTAAGAACAGAGACGCGTGTGGGTTTCACGATGTACGCAAGCCAACGAATTTAACATTAATGCCACCCGAGTTTGTCCTAAGCATTATCTCGACGATTATAAGAGAGACTTGAAAAATTACTTTTTGGATTGCCGACGAAAAAAATCCTTCGTCCGAATGCTATTCCGTCACAGAATATTCCGAACTGGCATGGGGATGCCACTGAGGGTACAAACTCAAGTGAATGCACGTTTTAGGTATGGCTCACAAAAATGTTATGGTCCACTTTTCATTTAGATCGAAAATTAAATATTGAATTAGCCCTACATAATCTTCGATACAAATTTTCAACTACTGAAGATTTCGCTCGTAGGTTAATACAGAGTGGCCACCCAACCAGGAAATCGGGAAATACGAGAAATAGCCAGGAATTTTTTTGAAAAACTAGGAATACTTGGAATTAGCCTGGAATTTTTTCATGAACAGGGAATTCATAAAAGGGTATTTGTATTCAGCAATAGTTTTTAAATGGCATTTCACGAATTCAGGATCAACTAAAATGTAAGTTATCATAAAAATAAAACCAACTGTTTTGTTTTGTTTCTGCTCGGTGTGTCGACATTCGATTTGTCGTGACAAGTCTAGTCTTCGTTTGTTTACGGCATTCTTCCTGGCGAAAATGGCTGCCCGCTGCTGTATCCTACCATCCCGCCCGTGTGTAGTCGTTAAACGACCATGTTTAGTTCCGTATATTTGTGCAAGTTAACTACTGATTTACAAACTAATAATAATATGAAGGCATTAAACTTGTTGCTGTATTCGAAAGCAACAGCATTTCTGGCTAAAAATGCTTTTTCTTAGGTGGCGGTAATAGTTGCATGGTGTGTTGGTATTACTTGTTGCGTTACTTCCGTTTGGTTGCATGTGATGGTCGCACATTGTGGATGTATTTGCTTTAAGTTTTCAACGTAAGTGCAAATATTATACTTTTTATGTTTTAATTAGTTGTGTGTTACCATGCAAGAATGGGTACTTAATTGTATTGTTATGAACTATGCTAATTAATTACTTTCATTCGTTCAGGACGTTGTGTTGTCTTGAAATCTGATGTAATTTACACCGACTACCAAAATGGCAAAGTGTTCGATTACCGCGTTTAATGACAGATACTCGGAAGAATTAGACGGTAGAAAAAGATCCAAAGTGTAGGACAAACGCGGTATGCAATTTGTGTGGTGCCAAATTAATATTGCGAGCATGGGAAGAACTGCATTAACGAGCCATGCGAAAGGTGCAAAACATGTGCTTTTCGTGACGAATAAGAAAAACAGTTTGCCACTGGATTATTTTGTAAAGAAAAGAGAAACAGAACATGCCCCGTCTACAACAACAGGTAGGCCTACTTTATCTTTACAATGTTCAAGTTCAGATGTGTCGCAGTGTTCAAGTCCAGGAATTACTGGTTTTTGTAAATTGCTTCTTAATGGGGAGACAGAAAAGGCAGAAATTGTATGGTGCATAACTAGTGTAATGAATCATCTATCATTTCGGAGTGCTGCATCTCTGGCAGCCTCACTAAATTTCATGTTTCCTGAAAGCACTACTGCAAGTAAAATGCAGGTGCAAAGAACTAAGTTAGCCTATACAGTCGTTCATGGTATAGCCCCATATTTCAAAGATAAACTTATTAAAACCCTTGAAGCTTGTGATCACATTGTTATTTCATTTGATGAGTGCTTAAACAAAATATCGCAGAGACAGCAAATGGATAATCATGTAAAATTTTGGAATGAAACTACATCAGAGGTCAATAGTAGGTACTTTACATCTTCATTTATGAACCATACATGTGCCACTGATCTGTTGAATTCTCTTCAGGAATTGGTAGGACCACAGCTTCTTCAAAAAACCATACAAATTTCGATGGATGGCCCTAATGTCAATTAAAAAGTAGTCAGAGATCTAGAAGCTGCTTTGCATGATGGCAATCCAGATGCACCATATTTTCTTAATTTAGGTACGTGTGGCCTTCATACAATGATTTCAAGACTGGTATGAATTCAACTGGCTGGAAGTTGGTACAGTTTTTACGTGCACTGTACAATTTGTTTAAGAATTCGCCTTCCAGAAGAGGTGATTTCATTCAGTACTCTAAATCAACAATATTCCCCCTGAAATTTTGTGCAGTTAGGTGGGTTGCGAATGTTAAATTTGCTTCCAGGGCTAAGGAAATACTACCAGATTTGCTTATGTATGTTGTTAAGACATCCAAAGAGAAGAAAGTTCTTAGTTGTGAAAGTTTCAAAATTGTGTCAAGAGTGCTTACATGACAAACTACTTGGACCTATGTTGGCTTTCTTTAGTGCCATGGCCGCAGAAGTCGAACCCTTCTTAAGAGAGTTCCGAAGTGAAGCTCCTTTAGTTCCCTTTCTTAGTAGCTCTCTCCATTCAATGTTGAAACCAATCATGGAAAGATTTACTAAAGAGGATCTGCTAAAGAAGAAAAGACTTTCAAATATTGATTTGTCAGCAAGTGAATCACTTATTCCTACTAAGAATGTTGATTTGGGGTTTGCCACAAGAGATGCCCTGAGAAATTTGAAATCATCTGTGAATGACATAGACTTGCTTCTTTTCAAACAAGACTGTGTCAAATTTTACAAATAATTTGCTATCAAGATTCTATGCAAGTCCCTCTAACATACAAACTAGGTAAGTCAGTAACTTGCCTGGATCCAATGGTTATTGGCGGCAGTAGTGCACTGGCACAACAGAGAATAGTCAACATGCTTGAAACACTTGTTGAAAAAAGATGTATCAATGGAATGCTCGCAGAAAAAGTGAAAAGGGACTTCCGAACAATTTGTAACTTGACAAAAATTCAAGAGTATGTGAAGGCACAAAGACGAGATGTAACATGTTCGGATAATTTCTGGATGAAGCAGTTGAATCTAGTGAGCTCTTTCCGAGTTTTTTTCACTTGTGAAAATGGTGCTTATTTTTATCTCATGATAATGCATCAGTGGAAAGGGGCTTTTCAATCAATGCTGAGTGCATGGCGGAAAATCAGCTTGAAGAGAGTTTAGTAGCTTTACGACAAGTGTATGACTCGGTCTCTTATGGGCGGTGTCAAGAATCTTCTGATTGATAAAAGTCTCTTCCATTCTTGTGGCAATACACACACAAGATACATAGAGCATTCAGAACTGAAAAAGAAAATAAGACAAGAAGAACTGGCTGCTGTGCAAGTTAAGAAGCTAAAGGTTTTGGAGATCAAGGAACTTGAGGCAAAAAAGGCCAAACTACTTGCAAATGCAGCAAATATGGTTGCATTAATTGACGAGGAAATTGCCACAAAAAAAAAACAGTAAAAGGTGTGTATGTAATGAGTGTGTTAGTACTTTTTTTAATGACATTAAAATATCAGTGCCAGGTAAATCTTTACTAGGTGACAATTTTTTTTTTTTTTTAGTTTACTTTGTAGATGCAAATTACACTTTAATTTTTATGAAAATAGTTTTATAGGTTAGTTAACTGTTGTCATATATCAGAAACACTTTCTGTGTGCTATGTGTATGTAAATTATGCAAGTTTTACGCGATTAACGAAAAAAATTATCCTTGAAAAAACCTGGAAACAACCAGGAATTTTTAGATCCCAGAAGAGTGGCTGCACTGAACTCTTTAAACTTGATCATGAACGAACTAAATGTAACATTATTAATTAATGGCTGCCATTCCTAAACGTTTTTGTAAGTGAAGCACAAGTTTTTGTACATGTAGCCTTTATCGGTATATCTAAACGCTTTATTGCAAGAAAAACCTTCAGACGTAGCCAACTCATTAATAGTACATATCAGTAGTCCTAATGTCAACAGAGCATCTTGTGCCTAGAGACGACTAGGTGAGTAGTGAGCGAATAAGTCAGTGTTAGAGTTTTTAATGTACAATATTGCTCTGACACTTTTATATTAATACAGTAAATTGTAGACAAAATGTCTAGCTACAACTTTGTATTTTGCCAATTTTATGCCAATAAATGCACACAAAATTTGTACGAGTTAATCAATTTTTTTTCTAAATTTAAAATTTAAAAAAAAAAACTCGTGATCTAAAATTTTAAACATGCGAACATGAATCTACGTATTGCACATTTCCTGTCAAATTTCGTTCAAGTGCAAGAATTGATTTAGGAGTAAACAGAGCCGGGACAAACAATTACATTTATATACTCCCACAGTTTAATTACCTTTGGTACTAGGATTTTCTAAACTTAACACACTGCTGACTATGCATGTGCAGTGCACATCAGACGCGACAGTGTATGTTACCGTTTCCTTGTCGAATTTCGTATTTCATTAAAAAAGAGAAACTAGTGCTGCTAAATTTTACAAAATAGCTTGATAAAGCTGCAAGCAAGCATAAATGTTTTGAAGACTTAAATAATTGACAAGAAAATTACGAATTTCACATATTCTCTTATTATATATAGCGCTGATAAGAAAGTAGGTAGCACAGTCGTTACAATATTAATCTTGAAATAGACTTATTCAGGTTCGAATTGGAATTGTTTTAGAATTTTTCTTAAGTTTAGATTTAGAAATCATACAAGTAATATGAAAAATATAGAAGCCTATAAATTTTCGGAAACGTATTTAGTAAATATTGAAATAAGGCAAAAATCGACTTTGCTTCGAATATTAAGCTATTCTTAAATGTTGAACATTATATATATTTTTTTTTTTTTTTTTTTTTTTTAGTTATTATCTCCATTACCTATTTAATGCGGGTAAACTTATGTGAGTTATTTTTATCAAATTTTTGTAAATAACATGAAAATTAAATAATGTCCATGAACAACAAATACATGTACCTCTTGTACATATGATAATGTGCTAACGAAATTATTCACCAGTTTGCAATTTAGCTTGTTTTATCATACTATTCGTTTCAACTCCGTTGAAGAATTTCTCCTGATTAGTAATTTTTTAAAATCTCAATAGTTTGTGTGCTACTGTTTTAATACATTACTTGTCCAGGATAAATTTTCACTCTGCTTCCAGGCCTATCTGGTTGACAATTCTAGGTAAAAAATTATCACAATTGTACACTCCGTTAAAAAATATATATTACTTTCCATTTTGTCATCGTTGCGCTAAACTACGTCACATCTATCATGCATTTGCGATTAGTTAAAGTTCAAAATTAGATTAACAGATTAAGTTATAGCAATCAGTGAACTAAAATATGTTTGTTACAGCACTCATAATCTCTCTATACGGTTATAGCCTCGCTCCGGGCGGCAAATAATACGCCGTTGTTTATCTGATAACGTCTCAGTACATACAGAAACATGTTCTTGTATATATATATATATATATATATATATATATATATATATATATATATATATATATATATATATATATATATATATATATATATATATATATACGCATTAGCGAGTAAAATTGCGGCAATTGCATTATCGCCTGAGATAGCAGTACTGATGCATGCCCCTTACTGTTTAGGAATACCCGCCGTACACTAAAGTTTTCACATGGATAATTCAAACACTTCGGATTTGTACAGGTGGTTCGGGGTAAAGTGAGCACTTTTGAAACACTAGTTACTTTTTCGTTTTCAGACAATGCATAGTCTATTTTTAATGTAAACAAAGCACACTATTTAACAATCAAACTGTATAAATTATATCCAACTCAAAAGTTTATTTTGAGGCCACAGTTTAACACAGTTTTAAATTATTATTCCAGACAAGATGTGTCTTCAAAAGTGCTCAGTTTAAGCTTTGTAATGACACTTACGTCTGGATTCAAAACCCGATTGCACCATGTTTACTGGCTCAGAACACATGTAAAATTTTAGTTATTTATTATTTTGAGGTGGTATGTGTGTAGGAAGTACATTTAAGGGTTTATTTACCTTGTGAAGGTGTCCAGTGATCGCAAAGCACGCACGGAGGCAAGAAATGTCAGAAAACGAGCCCTGTCGACAATAAGCAGCTTATCTCCAAAGAAAAGTGGACCGGGAAACTAGTACTGAGCTAATTTTAGAACTTACCGATGAAAAATACAGAGATTGCAAAACTTCGCAACGAAAAAGGTTAAATGCCTCACATATAACTACCATAAAACAGACACAAGCCGGTTTAAAAACAGCCAGGAAATCCAGACATTTACATTCTTTGAAAAGAACCGCACCGTCAGCTAAAAGAATACGGGAAACTGTAAATTGCAAGGTAAGAAAACTTATTTCTAAATGTTTCACACCAGGACAAATTCGATGTTTTATGCGGGACAAAAGAGTCAGGTGTTCTTCTGAAGACATTACAAACGACCTTACACTTAGAGTGATTTCAAAGAAATCGTATACCTACTTACGGAAACGTAACTTCCCTTTACCTACTCGTTCAACACTTCAGAAGTGGACGCGACAATTAAATGTTGGCGCGGTATTGTTGAAGAAATTCTTTCTTTGCTGAAAGCCAAGTGTGCAAATTTTCAAGAAATCAAGAAGTACTGTGTAATTTGTTTTTATGACATTAATATTGATGACCGCATTTGGTATGATTCCTCAGATGATACTGTACTTGGACCACATAGTAATGTTGTGGTAGTAATGGTTAGAGGGCTGATTACAAGTTGGGAGCAGCCCATAACTTTGATGTTACTATGACTAAGGCTGCGGTATTCATGTAGTGGCTTTCACGTTTGGCATGGGGGGGGAAGAATTCAAAGGTTTGGAAGGAATTAAGCATAAATAAAGAGAAAACATTTTTCTTTAACCCTGCTACGAATGACATGACAAGGTGTGGGTGTTTTGTGACGTGCCTCATCTTCTAAAACTTCTGAGAAACCATTTTTTAGGTGAAGGATTATTTCTTCCTAATAGCATTAAACTCAGCAAAGAGGCAATCGAAAATTTGTTACAGTAACAAACAGGAGATCTGACAATAACGCACCACATTAATGAAATCCATGTCAATGTATCACGTCATTCTCGTCAAAATGTGGGATTGGTGTCACAATTTTCAAACCGCACTCTGAAATAAATGTTGAATAAAACACATTAAACTTATTTTTTTTTTCAACTTGTAAACGACACTTTTGAAGTCCTGAACTCAAGAATTACAAAGGATCAGAAAACACCTCTCAGAAGAGGCTATGGAATGAAGAAAGTAAGTAAAGAAAAAACATTGAAAAGCTTCCTGGAAGTGATACCTACTGTGCGAGTGGGCAATAGAAAAAGCATGTTACCTTTTCAAAAAGGTTTCATTATTTCTATAAATTCTTAGTTTTTACTCTACGAACAGTTGAAAATGACACGATGTAACGTACATTTTGACTTTTCGACTTAACCAAGATTGCATTGAGAATTTCTTATTGCTTTTCGTGGTTTAGGGGCGTTTTGCAACAACCCGACACCCTTTGAAATGCGCAACAGAATTCGTCTCTTGCTGCTGACAGGCAACATGGGTGATATACATTTATCGGGAAGCGGGTCAATGGCGGAAAAGAATAATATTAATTCTGCAGGCGATGTACAAACTTCGTCAAACAATGAAGACCATATCATTAAATTCATAACTAAAGAATTAAGCATAAACATTGTTGAGAATGATGCAGTACAACCCATCGTCCCTAGTGACCCCGAATAAACAGAACTGTCGAATGTGGACAGTTCAGCTAACAGTTCAAGAGGCAGTGTTGTTCAACCGGATGCTTTAAAATATCTTCCTGGGTACTTAGTGTTTAGAAGCCGTTTCATTGACGACAGTTTAGGAACAAGGGGCGAACAGTTTAGTGCGGCAGCTGAAATGAGTGACGACTGGATAGCCTTCATATCAAAAGGGGGCTTAACTCGTCCATCGCAAGAAGGGCTAAACAGAATAATGCAATTTGTGGTGATTTTTAGCTCTTTTCACGGACAAGCTATCTCAAAACAAAACAAAACAAAGTATTAAAATTGATATATCAGTCGACATACTGACACCTTGAATTATTTTAGAGGAATTTAAACTCAGTGTGCCGTATTATATACGTCACGACTTATATAAATTAAATATTAAAATGTTTTGTCTATATTCTCATAAATTTAGGTTCATTTTCTTAACTTTTTTTATTTTATTGATATTATCTTCTTTACATTATACTAACAGTAATTTGGTGTCATTCAGTAATTTTATTTTACTCTGGATGTTTCAGTACATTTTATTTTTCATTACAGTCTATCTTTCCTTCACATATTAGTTATGAGTAGAGCCGATTCAGGCAGCAGTAACGTGTTCTTTGTTAGCCGGACGTGCTCGGCTACGTTTTGCATTCCTTAGCCGAAACTTTTGTTTCGTCTTTATTTTTACTGTTTCTTCCTGCAGTGCGGACATCTGCTGTGTCAGGGCGCGTGTACTCTGCATGTTTATCACGTGATTTCGTCCTTTCTGTGCAGCTCTGTACACGTGAAAGCTTTGTGCCTCCTTGTCGGTAGACGATTCTGACTGATTCCGACTGCCCCTGCCATCTAGTGGGGCGTTTTAAAGTTATTCCGCTGCGCCTTTGTTTGCACTCTGTTACCTCTCCTCCTATACTTTTCCAGCACTCTTTGTACGGCAGTGATAGAGTCATGATGTGTCACAGAGGTGCGTGATCGTGGGTGATGTTCTTCGGAACGTAGACAGCCGATTATGGCGTAACTATTCTTTTAATTGCCCACGTAGTATTTATAGTTGTAGAACTGTGTTTTTTTTTAATTATTTTGTGATGTGATGTCTTCTTCAATCCCTCAAGGTTAGTACTCGACTGTTTATTTTCTTTCATCCGCGACTATTTTGTCTTTTTAAATGTCTCTACTTATTCTATGTGCTCACTGTGTTACATTGAGGGTCCACGTCTCTGACACTAAGTTGGTCCACATCCTAGACGTCTTTCTTTCTTTCCAACTTTTCACATTGCCGATGAGGCCGTTAGAGTTTCAACTTCTGTGTGTTGCGCACCATGGCCGCTTCAGCTTCCACCACGGGTTTGCTCTGGTCTACATCCACTGGCATGGTGTTGCTTTTGCCATTGGCGTGTAGCTATCTCCCGATGGCATTATTTTCACTTCAGGATTGACACGGCTTTCGTCGATCGTCAGCGAAGTCTGTTCTTTTGTTTAATGGATTTAATTCTTAATATTTTTGCGTAAACAAATTTTATGGACTTTTAAAAGATTGATGTTATGATCCTGATAGGCTATACAATTTTGTTTTTAATAATAAATACAGCATTTGCTTTCACGTAAAATTTAAGTTTTAATATTATAATTTTTTTATTAAGATTTAAAAGTTTTATATCTTAACTTCCGTAGTAAATAATATGCGGGGTATCCCTTTTCTCTATACTATCGTTCGCACATAATTTTAATAATTAATTTAAACTATTCATATAGACTTACATGCCTAACCTATTTCAATGTTATTTTTGACTTATCTTGTTTGTTTCCATATCTGAAATGGAAAACATTTAAATGCGAAATTAAATCAATAAAAAATAATTTCAATATTTAACAAACCACAAATCAACGTCTTATTATTTATAATTGTTCCTCTGGGCATTTTAACTATTTTTTAAGTATCTAGTAAGGTTAAGTTATATTTTCTAAACACCTTACATTTTTCTATTTTAATTCTTTTGTGCGGTGTGCTTGTGGCCTAGTCGTCTTTCTCAAGTATTTATTTTGTGTGTTTATCGCTTTTATTTGTATATTTGTTGTCCTGTTCCTTTGCTTATTTTGCTACTTTGTTTCTTTCATTAATGCATGGCTGTTTTGAACAGTTTTGTTTAACGATTTTAAACACTTGAGTGTATTGCTTCCAATTTCATTTTATTAATATTATCACCTCAGCACACCGGCACAAACTGGTACCAAAGCTTTGGTTTCGATTTTCCACAATAGGTTTCAACTATCTGTTAGCGTGGTTGGTTCATGTCGTTATTTTTGTGCAATCAAATTAGTAGTAGTTAGAGTGATTTGTTTCATGTTCATATTGATACGAAAGTATTTCTTATAATGTTTACATGAATATTTTTGCAATTATATAATTGGATGTAGTTATGCAATGGTAGACCAAGCGACATACATCCATATTTTGAGCTTTGAACGGATTTTTGTAGCCAGCAATGCGAACTATATAAAAAAATTAAGTGGTACCAACAATGCCATGTTAATTTTATTTTATAGTGGAAAAACCTAAGCGACACTGTGCCTTACCAACATTTTGTTTTTGCATTCGGAGACTACGGAACAACTTATAATGCAATTGAAGACCAAGCGACAAGCATTTCGCATTAGTAGACCACATTACGTTGCTTAGTCTATGATCGCAAAACAATACTTTGGTGTTGCACTGCATAGTCTCTTAATCTTTATTCTTTGCTCGATGGATGCCCATTGTTTATTCTGTGGTTTTGTTATTGTTTGACTTCCATGTACGATGTGTTATTGCAAAGTTTTTGATTTCTGACAGTTGTTAAAATGAATAGTTTATCGCGAGCGAAGAAATTGTGTGAGTTAGCAGCATTATCTACTGCAAGTACTAGCAAAATTAGTGAAGATGCAAGTACGAGCAACGTTTGTGAAAAA
>PNEQ01053632.1:0-11989 GCA_003012365.1 Medauroidea extradentata
ATATATATATATATATATATATATATATATATATATATATATATATATATATATATATATATTCAAGCATACAGCAGCTGTTCATTGGCTGCTCGCTGACACAGTGATCTTACATGATTGTACATTTATTTAGTTACTTCTTTATTATTGGCTCAGCTGTCTCCAGGAGGTGTCAGATAAGTGAAAGCTAATTGAAAAAGTGATACGAGCTTATAACTGTTTAAATACATGCTTGTGACCAAAAGAAAACGCGAATTTTAAAAGTCCCTAGTTAGATGTCAAACATCACCAGCTCATCATTTATAATAATTAACAATCTAAATCGTATTTTAAAATATTTTTATGGTAAAATTGTAAATCAATAATATTTTTCAATTACTTGTATAGTAAATTAATTTTTTTATTAATATCTTGTATAGTAATGTTAGAAAGCAATACATTTTAATGTTAAACGTTGATTGTCTTTTATACTTGATAGCTGCTACTAGCTTGGTAGGCAGGGGCCTTAATGAAGTGGTATAATAGTATTAAAAGCGCAGTTTCGTTACAAGAAGCACGTACAAGAATGTAGACGAGCAGTGTGTAAGGACATGTCTGCGATATAACCAATCCTGTGTCGTAACATGGCATGGGCGTTCCTATATAAACTTCTCGTCCTTCCATGACGAGCCAAGCCAGGCCGACAGAAGAGTGTGGGTTGTTGGTTCTTCAGAGCAGAGAAGACAAAAGTGACGTGTATTTACTGCCTGATATTCCGGCTTAAGATACAGGAATTTACGTCAAAGCTTAAAGTTATAAAGTCATAAAATTATACTAAAAGAAAGATTTAAATTTCATAGTTCAGTTATACAATGTATATGTTTACCCTACAAAACTTACCAAGAAAATGACACTTTCCTATTTTATCCTCGAAATTCGTATTCGATAAATGATTAAAATTTCCTCTGAAATATGTTTGGTGTACACAACAATAGGCTAACTACTTGTTAAGTAGGTGGGTACTATACATTTCATACCTCTACTGTGGAACATAAATAACATTATGACGCAAAAATAGTAGGCTTATAGTATGTTAACAGTTAAGATAGCAGCACAATTTTAAAACAAAGCTAATTTCTTCTTTTAGTCGTTTTTTTACCGTTCGGTCACTTTTTAATACGATCATTATGACTAAGAATCGTCATCTGAACAATTAATTGTTTTGAAAAGTGAATTTCTGAGAATGTAAGAATGTTTATTTATCAACGGTTAATGCCTTATGCAAGCACAGATGTTGATATTGAATAATGTAAAAGTAAAAAGTTATTTGTCATAAGTGAGGAGGAATGAAAGTAAGATTAGTTCGAAGTCCACATGTGAGCAGAAGCAGAAGACTCTAAACTGTTATCAGTTTATTAAAAATATATTTTACAGGATTATTTATAACATCGTCAAATCACAAGTATTTCATGTTACAATTACGAACAATAATGTATCATTATTAGACAGCGAGTAAGAGTGAAAATTCGCGAATATCTTCAGTGTCAAAGTAGTCTCCAAAGAACTCTAGCTTGTCGCAACTCAAGCTATGATTGGACGAGGCTAAATTGAGACGGTTCACATGATTACAGACAAAAACAAACGATCAGACCCGTCATATCATAGTTCTCATTGGCTTGGTTTAATATACAACCACCAATAACGTACCAAGAACATCGGGCACATTGGAACCTAACAAACCGTAAGCGTTTCCTTTCCCTCGATATATATATATATATATATATATATATATATATATATATATATATATATATATATATGTGTGTGTGTGTGTGTGTGTGCGTGTGTGTGTTTGTGTGTAGACATTGTGTATTATCATTGCTAATTTATGTGTATCATACTTAATATGAGAAATATTATTTTACATTTACATTTCACATAAATTAAAACAATTTTTTTCCCAACTCTTTTCTGACACAGTATTCCTTAAGACATTTGCTTAAACATTTATGTTTACAAGAGTTATAGATATTTTTTAGTTTAACCATTAATAATAATTATTATTATAAGAATACTGGAAATTGTAAGAGAAAGAAAGTAGAGTTGGATAGGATATTCACTGAGAAGGGACAGCTTGCTAACAAACACTACATTAGGACAAGTTTGTGGCAAGGGGTTGATTGGAAGAAGACACGAAAATAATAATAGATAACAACAAAGGTAGGGTAACTACGCTAACCTGGAGAGGATGACAGAAGACCGCAGAAAAAGGAAAACTATTGTGTGAAAATCTGCTGTATGGACAGCACTGATGATGAATAAATGTGTAACTAAAACATTACTTACCCATTAAAACTTCAAATATACCACCAAGATTCGTATGGCAATAAACTATAAGCGTTTATTAACTACACACTATGAAACAACCAAATTGTAACGTGCCCTCTGTAGCTTCCCTGTAAAACCGCCAAAAACAAAACACTGCGAGCACTTTTAGCACCACGCGTATAAAGACGATGGTATTACTGTTGAGCTTGGCAGTCTGGCCCATATCGCATATTTGTACGACACAATGTAAGTATTTTAGACATTACTTGTTACTACAATTTCCACTCGTAAAATTTAAAAACTAGAATGAGACCATCTGCTAAAATATTTAAAAATACTACTAAATTCCTCTGTATTTTTTAAAAGAAATTTCAACCAATATGGCAATCTTTTTCATTTACTGGAATTTAAAAAAAATGCAAAGTAGTTTTGTAGTGTATTTTTAAATATTTTAGCGTATGGCCCACAATATCTAATTTTTAGTGTCAATTATGTCATTTGAGTAAGTCAGTTGGTTTTTAGGGCACGGTCTACCGCAATTTTCATCACAATTATTTTATTTTTTATTTCTACAAGATATTATTTTTCTTATTGTAGACACAAAATGTGACTAAATTTGGCTCTTATGAATTTTTTTTTATTTCTCATAGTTTTCGCGTAATGGCTTGTTAAAGTAATATTTTGTATGTTTCCGTTTTAACGACTACAGTAAAACCAATTGATATACCAAACAATAAAAAAAAAACACAGTTGTAACCACGGCCATAGAGGAACAGGTCTGGACACAGGAGATGAAAATTGACCCCGTTATGACTTATTGGCGCCACTGGCACTCTGGGGTTGTTTTAACATTGCGTAAATGGGAGGGACTACAAGGAACAAAGATGTGTCGGAACTGATAGGAGAATTGTTAGTACGACAGTATATTGCATTGTTAAAACAACACTTCATTACTTGTGGCGCTTTCAGTCATAAAGGGGTCAACTCAATAGCATTGGTAGATAGGCGAGTGTCCAGACCTGTACTTCTACGAACGTGGTTGTAACATATGCATCCGTGATGCCTATGTTGAAGTTATTAATGTTTACTAAAATTATATTAATTAAGTTAATTCCTCAACGCTTTAAAGTTAGTTCACTATCCTCTTATTTACTTTATGAACTGTAATTAGTGAGTATTACTGTACTTGTTTATTATTATATAATGGATCATGGTCTTATATAAGACATGATATTGTTCCGAAAGAAAGGAAGAATTTAGGTTGTTTTCTATGCTATAATCGGTATTGCCTTTGGAGCAAGGAAAAGGGGGGTTCTCTCTTGGATACCGAGCGGTGTAGACGTAATGGCTGGAAGGCTACGAGACATAGAAAGAACGACGACGACTTCACCTTTCTGGGTCATTCCAAAGGAAGTTCATCTGGGTGAGCTGGATGCCCGTATTACCCGGTAGACAGAAGGACTGGGGCCTGCCTACTACAGAACATTGGTAACGTTAATTTATCACGTTACTGTGGTAGGGCCAGCCAGCACCGCCGTATTTTTTGTATCAAGTCATGTTGGTTTGCACACCGAGATCGCTGACTGGAAGTGCTGCAGTCTGGCTCTGCGACGGGGATAATCAAGTAGCCTAGGTCTTAGGGCTTCTGTAGCTAGATATGTTTTTTAATAATCCTCCCCAATGTTTTTCCTTGCTCCACCGCCATCTTGACTGAATTTTGCAGTATATTGTATATAACTATTTCGTATTGCTGCTTCAAATGTTTAACATTATTTAACGTATGCTATGCCATCTTGTAATTGTTCTGGAATGATCATCTATGATTAAATATTACGTGCACAACTATTATTTCCTGTCAATAGTAATATTCAGTTCCTTTACTGTAGGATTCTAATGTCTTCTAGAAATACCTAGAACGGATCCACGCCATCTTCTTTGAATCCTGTGATAATTTTCTGTGACAATGAATTAAATGAATTTCAATTTATGATGGTGTAGATGTTGATTATTTCGAGTCTCATGCATTCTACCGAGTGAGTCTATTTAACACAAAAAAACCACACAGTGGATAAAGACAATGTTATGCTCATAAAAATAAAAAATAAATATTATTTGTATTTTTAAAAAAATTATTGAATTTTTTTTTAATTTTTATTTTTAGCATTTTTTAAAATACCAATAATTCGTATTCTTTATTTTATGGGCATGATATTGTAGCCTGCAATGTCATCCACTGTGATTTATTTTAGTTTGGTATATCAGTTGGTTTTAGTGTAGGCTAGTCGTTAAAACGGAAACATGCAAAATATGACTTTAAGAAGCCATAACGCGAAAACTATGAGAGATAAAAAAATTCGTAAAAGCCAAATTTAGTCACATTTTGTGTCTAAAATAAGAAAAAAATATCTGGTACAGTTAAAAAACTAAAAAAAATAGATTAAAAAAAAACGGCGATGAAAATTGTGGTAGACCGCGCCCTTAATTGTATTTCCGTAACGTGACAATTTTGACGTTGACATACCAATGTAGGAAGTCTTAAAGAAATAAAAATGTACAAGGAGAAAATGTTATCTCAGGTGACGTCTACAAAGCTAACACTGTGTCGTACAAATATAAAATTATGCATATTGTCACTCGAACACCCTTTAAGAGTGTGGCAGACAAGTTTCCTCAGTCGTCTAGAGAATAATCTCGACGCTGAGAAGATTGCAGTGACGTATGTGATGCTAGAGAAAGCGAAGGAGCGTGAAGGGAAGGTGGGTCGCGGGCCGCGGGCTAGGAACTCTTGATGCTGCGTGAGGACCACACGGCGGTGAAGAGTTCCATCTGTCTAGAGAGACGTGTAGAGTGGGAAGGGGGGTGGAGGGGGCTGAGGAGGCGCCGCTAAACATCGAGGCTTGTGTTACCGTAAACAAACCGCTGTATCGAGTGCGCGACCCCCCAGCCAGCTCCCAGGACTATTGCTTTACCCTGCGACATTCAAGCGTCTTAGTCGGTGTGTGGCTAATGCCCCTGCAAGGTAGACCACCCACTTCGTAGTGCCCCTCAACCTCTGGCAGGTCATTACATTAGACACACTCAGCTTTGGTGAATATAACTATGCAACATCTTGCCTTACGTGCCGATCTGCAACTCATGCTTCGCAGTTATTGGTAGAGAAAACTTTTTTTCTGTAATTTCGTGCCACATTCGCAGTTGGTTGTTGACTTGTTTGACACCTCGTGTAGAGAAATGAACCAATAATGAAGAATCCACTAAATGTAGGTCCAATAACATGATATCGCTGTGTCAGAGAACAGCCAATGAACAACTGTTACCTGCTTCAGCAAACACACATTCTTGGAAACTAGCCTACATTTCAGTGAACCGATGAATATTCCCGGACTCTAGACATCACACGTCTGTGATTAGATGGTAGGACTCCGAGACGGCGAGAGATTAAAAAAAAAAAAAAAAAAAAACATCCAATCACTAGAGCTACGATTTTATGGTGAAAAGATTTTTGCAACATTTGGTTTCGATGCGTCATGTGCACGTCTACAGGTCTGCTATATCGCCCGTAATTGGAAAATTTTACTCTCACTTGCCTTGGCAAATTACAGACGTAAGGAGTCACAATAATCTTATTCTAATTTGTGCAGTCAAATGAGAGACCTGTCTGAGCAAAGACACGCTGCCAATAACCACGAAGCAGAGTTGCCGATGTGCACGAGAGACACTGAAACAAAGTGGGGCAAAAACCTTTTCGCGACAAAATCGTGGCCCTACCAATCACTAGAAACCGGAGAAACTAGCAGGTTCTCTGACCATAGGCTAACCTCCAAAAATATTTATGTACTCAAACAAACAGAAGCTGCTCATGGGTTGTTCTCTGCCACAGTCGTATAACGTGATTGGGCCTGTATTTAGTTATTTCTTTATTATTAGTAGGGACCCTGTTTAGTCGCGAATTTGGCCCCAGTCGGTTTCAATGCCTTACGTGCACATCTGCAATTATGCGTCATGGTTATTTGTAGCCTGTCTGTGTGAAGAGCCGTATCTCTTTTGACTGAGCCAATTACAATAATGTTCCTGCAACAACTCGCGTCTGTTATTTGCCGGTAGAATCCCAAGGCTCGTGACAGTTAAAATATCCAATCGCTGACCACGAAGCAGAACTGCAGATGTGCACGTAAGGCACGGAAACAAAGTGAGACAAACTTCTATTCGCAGAAAACAAGTGCCTGTAAATATTAGATCAGCGTCCTCCAAGAGGTGTAAAATAAGCCAAGAGCCAGTAGCTAATATGGCACGAATTTGCAATTGTTTGAATTATAGCTTGTGCCCGAATAAAAACGCGAATTTTTATGGTCCCTACCAATGACTCAGCTTGAAGCAGAACTGCAGTTTTGCACATTAAGCACTGAAACAGGTTGATACAACATTATTTTCACAAGTTATCAGTGGCTGTTATCAGTTTGTAATCGCCCTACCTCCCTTGCCACGATCAAACAAACACCCCGTCTTACAGTGCTACATTCCGCCACTGAGTGAGATGGTGCAGGGGCAAGACACTGAGTTCGCATTCAGGATGGTCAAGATCTAATTACATTCCTGCCATCCGAAGTCATCCATGGCCGTCTTTAGTAGAAGGCCGGAGTCTTGAATGTGGCAACGCTGCTTCGGAGGCCTACTGCCGGTCGCTCATTGGCAGCCCTAGTCAGTGTAAACGTGTACACGTCACTAAAGCTGCATCTATACATGTTACATAGACTAGGGCAGTCAAGAAGTGACAGGTAGCAGGCCCCTGATGCAGTGTTGCCACATTCAAGACTCCGGCCTTCTACTAAAGACGGCCATGAGTCGTCCCTTAGATCCCAACCTACAGCTGGAGCCTGAAGACTTCGCGCGTTCAACGACCAGCCGGCTGGACTCCATAGTCATATGTACACTCTCTCCTCAGTTACTTGTCACTGGCTCCTGTTCCAGTGCGTCGTGTCGCTTCACTATGTGAACTCGGTTACATTTTCGGCTGAGGAGATACTATTTCACTTTTGAGTGGGCCATTAAACTACTCATATTTATCTTAGAAATCTTCACACGTAATAAAATTAGAAAAAAATGTCCTATTCAAACTTAAATGCTTTGTAATTGTAGTTTGATAACATACAAGAAAATCTAGTAATAAATTGTACGGTAATATATAAACTTAAATTTGTGTGATAATCTTGTAAGCAAGAATTATTGTGTTTTCTTGGCATATTTAGGAAAATTGTGTATTATTAATTTGTATGTAAACTAAGAGTACTATTATTGCATTATTAAGATATGTTCAAGTGGAAGATAATGCAGAGATTGCCTTAACTGTGCCTACGGTAAATGAAGACTAAATAAATATATAAATATTCTAAACCTCTGCAATTTGTTTTCATGGTTCGTCTGTACCCGACCCATACACATTGTCCACAGTCGTGTTCTTAATGTGAGCAACACTAGTTTTAATATTATTGTTGTGAGTTGCTGTTGTCTTTGGTTCAGTGATTTTTGAAGAGAGTAAACCCTAGATAATCACGTAGTTCAATGTAAGTGGGGATACATTTATTTATAAATACAGTACCGTGCTGTGTGAACCAAAATATTTCATAACTATAACACAGGATTATATATTAATGCACGACTGAACGAGTTAACAGGCAGTCCATGGCGACAAGCCTCATCCAATCACGAGGATGGTAATTAGCTCACGAAATTTTTAAATCGGCTCCTATACTGACAGTAACTGTTTCCCTCACTTGTCTTTGTATCTGTTTTGCAGGTTTCATGAAGAAAGAGAAGACAATTGAGGAGTGTTTGTGGGAAACGATATAAGTGCGAAATAGTAAATTTTCTGGGAATGAATAAAAAATTAACTGTCACAAATAATTTTATATTTCAAATGCTGTGTAACGTTTATTGACAGGATCGTACGTGTGGAAAGAACTGTTACAGAGAACATTTAGATAATTGTTACTTCGAATGGCACTTGTATCATTCTTCATGTCAACAGTTATGGAGTTACATCAAGTGCATTCTATGGACGCTTGATTGAGCTGAACAATGTATTATTGTCACTTGTATCACTTCCTTCGTTATTAGTTACAGGTCATATAATTATTTTAATGTAAAACAACAAAATATGATTTCCAGGCACTTATATCGTTTTCTACAAACACTCTTCAATTACAATACGCGTCAACTTATACCAAGACGTATGAAGTAGTCAGGTGGACTCTTAGCTGCCGTCATCCATCTACAACTGAGAAAAAAAAAATTTGATCCACTTCAGATTTCGCGGCCAAAGTTTTAAGGAGCGGTTTGGGTACTGCTACCACCGATGAAAAAATAAAAATTGTGTCATGCATCTGGAAGGAAGTGTTCTACGGAATAACAGCTGTTGCTGCGTAAGCTTTTGGAACAGTAAATTTTTCATCATATTCGTCAAAGGGTTATTTTCCAGCGAATTAGGAGTGTTGACAACTTGGAACGCTATATCTCTTCTGCGCCTTCCGTAAAGAGAGTAAAACATGTAGTGTTTAGCCGTGAAGACTTTGGTTGGGGGATCCGACCACACCTTCTCTGGCGATATGATGTTTAGTCTGGCAAGACTGACAACTGGAGGGGATGACGAGAGGGGATTGGCGCCAGAGACCGGCGCACCCCTGAACTTCCTCTCCTCTCTTCTATGAACTCTTCAACAACTTGGAAGGGCGTAAACAGGAGGCCGTTGCAGCTCTCCAAGAACTTCATCCCCCTCCGCATCTCATCAACCACACCATCTAGCGGTGCTTCAATTCCCGCACTCGCGGGAAGGACAACTCCACGACGCCCGTCTCGCCAGAGGACATTTAGGGCTATAGGCTGTTCGGGATAAAATGAGCACTCAAATAAACCATGCTTAATTTATATTTTCCACCAATTCCAATCTTTCCGCGTCTAACGGCTAACGCCGGAGAATGTCTAACTTCTCTGGACACGTCACCTATTGCTTGCGCGTGTAAGATAAATTGTGCAGTCGGTAGGAACCTATATAGTTTGACAAGAAAAGTTTATTAATTGTATAACATACAAATACGTCGATTTCAGTTGATTTTATTTCTGCACTGTTGAATTTAAATAGGAAAATACACGCAACTACATTCGGCAAATCGCTGCCAACCATAAACAAGTTGTAAGGTAACTATTGTTAAAGTTGCATTATATGCAGTAACTGCCGGTGATTTTTTTTCAAAGGTTAAATCTTTAGTGCTCACTTTATCCCGAACGACCTATATCAGTAAGAACAAGAAATTTCCGCAGTTTCAAATATCTGCTGGGAAGACTTCCGGGGTTTACACAATACAAAACTTCATTAGTAAGAAGTAGACTTAAAAAGTAAGCAGTAGGCCTAGAAGAACAAAACATTGAGAGAACACAACACGGAGGCATTGTCTAAGTTTAGCCAATATGCACATACTTTGACTCTACTGGTCATACCAACACTGTACAAATACTTCCTAAAATGTTCAGAAAGTAATTAATATAAACGCAGTATGGGACAGTTACCATACTTCAGCCTTGTAAATATGCAAACTTCTACACTTGGTACAATACAAGTCTGGTATCGTCAGTATACATTTGAGTGTTTTATAGTAAGGTTTATAAGTGCTACAATAGATGTTTGGGAAACAATTATACCATACTTACTTTCTTAGCGCTCCTATACACACCTGTGGCAAATTTACTATTTTTAGAGCAAAAAGCTATCGTGAAAAACGATCGATAACTAATAAGTGAACAGTAATTACGAGACACATAAACGATGCTCCGGTAGTAAACTTGAATTACTTCACAAATTGCGTTATGTTTTATCACGACTTGTGTGTAATTTTAGGTAAGGGCGCGGTACACCGCAATTTTCATCACCATAATTTAATTTTTTATTTGTACCAGACATTTTTTGTCTTATTTAAGACATAAAATGTGCGAAATTTGGCTCTTATGAATTTTTTTTATCTCTTATAGTTTTCACGTAATGGCTTGTTAAAGTCATATTTTGCGTGTTTCCGTTTTAACGACTACACTAAAACCAACTAATATACCAAACTAAAAAAAAAAAAATCACAGCGGATAAAGACATTGCAGGCTACAATGACATCCTCGTAAAATTACAGAATAAAATGTATTTTAATTTTAAAAATATGCTGAAACTGATAAAACAAATTTTAAAAATTCAATAAATTTTTTTAAAAATACAAATCATTTTTATTTTTAAATTTTATGAGCGTTTCATTGTAGCCTGCAATGTCTTTATCCACTGTGATTTTTTTGAGTTTGTTATATCAGTTGGTTTTAGTGTAGTCGTTAAAACGGAAACATGCAAAATATGACTTTAACAAGCCATTACGTGAAAACTATGAGAAATAAAAAAATTTCATAAGAGACAAATTCAGTTACATTTTGTGTCTAAAATAAGAAAAAAATATCTGGTACAAATAAAAAATAAAATAATGGTGATGAAAATTGTGGTAGACCGCGCCCTTAAAGAAAGATGGCGGTACATCTGTACATAGGCTCCGTGGTTATTGACGGAGTGTATTTGTACAGATGCATAGTTCGTTTGATTGCGCCAATCATAACAAGATAACCGACTGAGACACCACAAGTCTGCAATTTACAAGTAGATTACTGCGGGTGCTCAGAATTACAAATAGCCAATCAGTGACCTCGAATCTGAGCTGCAGATGTGCACACATGGCATGAGAACAAGTTGGTGGAAAATTATTTTCAACAAAAATCATTTGTTTTATCTATGGGGTTCCTACAAGAGTCTTTGAGTACTGTATTATGAATATTGTCATTACAAAAAAACTGCTTCGAGTTTCCAGAATTTTTCAACTTTCACGGAACCTCAACAGAACAAAGTGACTATTAGGCTTGTTTACTCAGCGAAAAGTTGGCACTGAAAACGTCTTGAAATTCGTAGTTATCTAATAACTTATATAGAAAAGTAAAATACCGGTTCTAGAAAACCGTTTGTTACCAACTTAACTTTGATAGTAATCATGTTACTTGTGTAACGTGATTCTGGTGAAGTATTTATGAAACAGTAATCTGAAGTACAGAAATTACAGAGGTAGAAGTATATAAGAAACACACAAAACTCAGGAATAACAATAACATTCCAACTTCTTGAAACAGTAATTTTGTTGCTTTGAATCCAGCGCAAGAGATTTCGCTTAAGACTTACGGGGACTGGTAGTAAACTTGAAGATAGCTCTCCGTGCCACGTGTTCGAGTAGGCTAAGAGGCGGGGCTAAGGGCCGGGGGCGCGGTTCATCACAGTGACGTGTCTAGAGGAAGTCGCAGTGGTGGGGGTGCGAGCCATCTGCCTTGTCCTTCCCCTATCTCATTGTAAGCCTATCTCCCTGAGAGGAAGGGTCTTGCTGATATACGCGACGAGGCGGCTCTCGCCGTCCGTGTAGCGATGCGCGATGGCTTAGGCTTTTTGCCTGGCGGCGCGTGGCATGCATTTACTACAACTACCGTTGTTTACTTACAAAGAAAAGTTATTTCTTGAATATTTTATTTCGTTAAAAGAATGCCATGACAATACTAAAAACAATGCATTCTCAATGGGGCATTTGTTCTAAAATAAATAATAATAACATTTTAGATGACACGCACT